>JACXGI010004513.1:0-19772 GCA_016801175.1 Esox masquinongy | reverse complement strand
TACCAGCTCCATGATGTCATCATGGAGGAGTGGAAGAGGACTCCAGTGGCAACCTGTGAAGCTCTGGTGAACTCCATGCCCAAGAGGGTTAAGGCAGTGTTGGAAAATAATGGTGGCCATACAAAATATTGACACTTTGGGCCCAATTTGGAAATTTTCACTTAGGGGTGTACTCACTTTTGTTGCCAGCGGTTTAGACATTAATGGCTGTGTGTTGTGTTATTTTGAGGGGACAGCAAATTGACACTGTAATACAAGCTGTACACTCACTACTTTACATTGTAGCAAAGTGTCATTTCTTCACTGTTGTCACATGAAAAGATATAATGAAATATTTGCAAAAATGTGAGGGGTGTACTCACTTGTGAGATACTGTACATGCCTTCACAGAGCGCAATCCGTCAGTGAAAACCGGTTTATGTGGATGCAGAATCTGTGCCCGGTTCCTCTGCACACACATTCAAATGACTCCTCGAGTATGCGTAAAATAAACCACTTAAAATCACTGGGGGCTGAGACCAAAACTTTCATATTAGACAGTTGACAGAGTATTAGATCTTTTTTACTTACGTAATTTTTCTGTTTTAATGGGGGGCGGGGCAAATACTAAGTATATTTCTGTTAAGATGTGATAAGAATTATTATTTTGAAGACACATGTACATGTACACAGGTAGCTTGCATCTTCTACCTGCTACAGCAGATATTAGCCAGGGTTCATTTACAGCAGCTGGGGGTTTCTGTGGGTCACCTAAATCATTGTCTTTCCTACCAGTCATCCCTGGCCACTGCTGTTCTAGGTGCTCCACTGGCCTGCTTTACTCACCTGTGTTACTGCGTATATACTGACAGAACCACACTTTCATGATCTTCATTTTAAAAACATCCTGCTGGTTTATGTTATACAAACGATATAGAGTAGGTACATTGAGAGACTGGTGGAAAGTCTGATTTTAACTGATATTTGGATAAAAAAAAACACTACATTGACAACTAAGTCTGTATTTGATCTTTCAGGCATGTCAAAACAAATTAGCAACTATATATTTTATATAAGTACTTTAAGCCTTAAAAGACATGTTCCTAAGCTGTCATCTTAGATGTAAAGTTGAAAGTTGATGCTCATTTACTTATGTCAGATAAGTGTTTGTAGTACAGCGGTAACCAGCAAAGATGACTATCAATCTATGCAAACAGAAGAACCACTGTTCTAGACCACTACTACACCACTACTACACCACTACTACACACTAAAGCAAAGATAGTACTAGACCCTGGCAGCATGCTGATGTCAGGCACCATTTACATTAGCATTCTTTTCATAATTGTAGCTTGCTAAAATTGCCGAAGATGTTCAGCGCATTGCTACAATTGAAGTCTCTGCCAGAAACTAAGCTATTATACACGAAACGCATATCTACGCTAAACAAATACAGAAGCACAAGTTGCAGTTCCTAAATGGGTATCAGTCAATTTAAATAAATTCATTAGGTCCTGACCTATGAATGTCATGAGGAGAATAGCCTTATCTATATGTTCCATATCTCTTTTGTCATTACCCAATGCCTGCTACCGTTTAATATAATATTACGCTACAAAATATCTGGGCTAACTGGCAGCAGTAGCCAGCAAGCTGCTATTGCTACAGGAACGGTGTGATTTTCTTTGCTGTTTTTATGATCTATGATATGATGTTGCCTAACTAACTGTCATGTCAAGTCCCGCTCTCTTTCACACGCTTTTCTCTTGCAACTTCTAGTTCTGAAACGCAGATTATATTTTTTTTGAGACTGGTATTGCAATTCCATTGGCCACTCTATCTTGCTTTTTCTATTGTCTCTCCATCTCCCTTATCCTCTTTACGTTTTTGCTAACCTTCCCGCCTCCCTCACTCTCCCCCGCCTCCCTCACTCTCCCCCTGCCTCCCTCCCTCTCTCAGGAGTGTCCTCAGAGGAGAATGGTCAGTGGTACGTTCCCAACTCTCCCGTACGTCTGTCACTACAACAATAAGCAGGACATCCTCAAACAGAAAACCAGGACACACAGAGGTGATAAACTACGCACACACACACAAATGCACGCACAACCGTTTCATGGCATGAACTAGGTGGCGGCAAGTGACTCAATGGTTAAAGCGTTACACCAGTTATGCTTTATGCTACAGAATAGTCACTGGTTTAAATTCAGATTAGACAAAAACCTTTTTTTTTTTTACCTTAAGCAAGGCACTCCACTTTATTTGTTCCTGTAAGTCACTCTGGGTAAGGACTTCTGGTAAAAGACTGCAACAGAAATGTACAATGTCTGCATGGTGTCTCCAGAGCCACAGGAAGGTGTCAAGCTTGTGTTAGAGTGCCAGAGGACCTCCGTGACACCAGGGGGCGGCGGTAAGGAAGAGCCCTCAACAGTTCCAGGGAGAAGGAAAAGCCAGGACGGACGGAGGAAGAAGTGGCCGGAGAAACGCAGAGAGAGACGGGAGGTGAAAAAGCAGAGGAGAGAGGCCCAAGCCAGGAGAGAGGTGATGATCACACGGGTCTCAGGAGAGAAGGTTCACCCCAGTGACCGTTTTACGGACCCCCACAGAGAACACACACCTCGTTCTCAAAAGAGGAGACGCAGCAGTGAGAGGAGGGAAAGCAGGAGTGGGAAGAAGAATATGAAGGGCAGATTTAGAGAGAGGTGTTATAAGAGAGTGTTGGAACGCGGACTTCTGAATCCTGATCATGTCTTGGGACCCATGGATTAGGACCTCCTCTTTAAAGAAAAGGGTGTGGACTTCATAAGAACAGTGATAATGTCTGTATTTTCAACTGTATTTTGTATTAAGTCTCAATGGCTGAAGATTATTGTAAGGATTTTTTTAAATGATCTCTCTTCCTCTCTCTCACACACTATGCACAAGATCTCCCCTACTGATTTAGATTTTTAATATCACATACATTTTCGTATCTGCCTCAACACACTGTTGCATTATATACCAGTTTGTGTGAGAGGAGATGGAATCTGACATCTTGGTCAAAATTAAGTTCTTTTTAGGTGGTCTTTCACATGGGATGTACCTGATTTTTTGAAAAGGTCAATTTAAGAAAAATGTAAAACCAGAAAGTTATTTCTGTACAAACCTCTTTGAACTTGGTGCTATAAGGTCCTGCAGTCCAATCACACAATGCCGGGGTGTCACACATCACAAAACTGTTCTGAAATATAAGGCTGTGAAAATTACTATAGCAAACCCCAAATATTTTGCAGATAAAACCTTTTGGTACCTTTTGTTGTCTTTTGTTTGGAATTTTTAATCACCTATAGCCTGCTATTGGGGTGAAGAACCATTTGACATCAATACAAAAACAATTTAAATTATTTAAGGTGAGACATTGGGGTATAAAAGAAGAATACACAGCAAAACAGTTCTGAAATCTGGAGATGTGATGCTTAATATTTCAGGACTGTGCTTTATGCAGATGGAAACCTAGTCTCAAGGTCTTGATATTTTAGTGAATGATGAATGAGGCATTAAGCTAGGTCGATATTTACTGTAAATACTCAGTAGCCAGTTCATTAGGTACAACCATCAAGTTGGACCATTTTGCCTCAAGAACAGTCTCATTACTTCAGGGCATGGATTCAACAAGTTTTTGGAAATGTTCCACGGGATGCTGGTCCATACTGTTGTCCAAATGTTAAGTTTTTGTGTTTTTGTACTCACTGGTGATGCTACTTTAGATGATAGGAGTGGAACCCGGTGTGGTCATGTGCTTTAACAACCAATCCATGATACACGAAAACAGCATGCCTGGCACTGACAATAGTAGAACACTCAAATTTCACTTAAGTCATTCATTTTGCCCATTCTAATGTGCAGGCAAACAATAACTGAACGCCTCACGTCCTGCTTTATATAGCAAGCCACGGTCACTTGACTCACTGTAGGAGCTATCTATATTGTAAACAGGTATTGTACCTTATGAACAGGACACCGAATGTATGTATATTATATTCTTTATGCCAAACCACCTCCGATCACTATACGAAATTCCTTGGTACTGAAACAAGACTACTGAATTATTAACTAGGTTGGTTCCGCCCTGTTGTTCACCAGACAAAACAAATCAATGGAGTGATCAATTGTTTTTGGGATAACCAATAATTTTGCTTGAAAATAGACGCGACCTGTTATACATTTGTATGCCCAGGTTCGACACTTTCGGGACTTATTATTTATTTGAGGACCTCTATATATTAAACAAAATGTGTCTGTGTTCTGTACTCGATTAGATCAGTCTGACGGAGATCTGAAAATCCCATATGATTGATCTCCACTTACGCTCCCGAATGACATCTACAGAGAAAACCCAGTGGGGGAAAGCACAGAATCACACCAGCTTCAGTCGAAAATGTACATTTTGTGGTGGGATTTAAATCTTACGAAAACCAGTATTATTTGAAAATCAGAAAGCATTCGGTTACTTCTGTCCGGGATCAACCAACATCGTCTAAAAAGGTTAACATCATGCATGCTAATGAGCAGAAATCCTAGCTATCGCTCTGTCTGGCTTGTTAGCCAATGTCGGCAGCTAGCTAGCAAATTGTTTTCCTAGCTCGCTTTCCTTGGCCGTAAGGTCCGGTTGACAACGACGGGTTGATTTAACTAACATGTTAGTTAGTTACCTAGGAAGTAGACAAAACCTGTAACTAGCTAACTACAGAATTTACGGCGGGTTTCGAACTGTGCTAATTGAAAAATGTTAGTTACAGGAATGTTCTATCAAGTTTGTTATTTCTGAACTGTGTTTTGCTAGCTACGGTAACGTATCTACGGTTGGTAGCCCTCGAGCCAGCTAGCTATTATGCTAAATACCAGCAAGCCATGTTTGTTGTTGGCTACATAGCTAGTTGTATGATGTCTACTTCAGAGTCAGTTGTGTGAACATTATCCAAGTGTCTAATTAGTCTAACTAGCTAACTGTATGGTGGGACCCTGGGGAGCTTACATTAAAAACTGAAAAGTAAAAAAGCCAGTAGCCAGCCAAGCTGCATATGAGACAATAGAAAAACCGAAAGGGGAACAGCCCAGAGAAATTCAAGGGGGTTTTGTTATGTACCTAGATTATTTATCTGGATTGTTTTGGATGTTTTGTGTATGTTCGAATAGTGTGTGTTATTGCTACATGGCAGAACCAACTAATATACCAAATTGCCCTTTATAGGAATAAAAATAAAGTCGTCTTTGGAGCGTTTTGTTGACTGACGGTGACGCGCAACACAGACCGAAAAAGGGAGAGCGGAGAGGAAATACCAATCGCTGCCGGTGACACACGAACGACAGTAGAGGACTGCTCTTACAACCGCTGCTTCCCGTTTTTACCCACGCCCCAAACCAAAGCGGTTCATGAGAAGGAAGAGACTATAGAACAGACCGATTACGATTATAGCAAGGCGTGTAGGGAGGCAAGGAGTCTGCCAGACGAGAGGAAGGCTTCTAGGGCAAACCTCCATTTATCACAGATACCCTCACGTCCACCTACCCCACGTCAGGCATGGACCCCCCAAGGACTCGGTCGCGGTCGCGGTCAGGTTTCTTTCATTATGGCATGAACGGTGGTGGCAGCGGCAATAACGCGAACAACAACGTGAACATGATGAATGCTAGCGGGGGGATCGGGGTCAGCTACCCAGCACAGAACAACCCCGGCTGGGTTTCGCATGGAGCGCGCGGCAGCTACGCGGAGAACCAGCACGCCCCGGGGAACTACCTGTCCAGCGGGTCTCAACGCCACGCTTCACACGGAGCACACAGACACCCCGGCACTGGTGAGATTTAAAGGCTCTCTTTCCGTACTAATGTATATACATAGCATCGCGTGCGAATATTAGTGTGCAATTTTGGTTAAACCCGTGCGACAGGCCTGACATGCAAACAGTTTCCCTCAGCTTTTTTATTACAGTTGTTAACACAGTTCTCTTAAGTACAGTATAATTGCGTTCTTAGTGTCTGAAAAAAGAAAGCCAGCAACAAATGCTGTAATGCATCCCGTGTAGAGTCTCTTTGTTGTAGTCAGGTGGCTGTAAGAGATAAGGAAATGGTAGCACAGGTTGGATGGATACTGCTTATGTGAAAGGTTGGAGCGGATTTCTGATCTGTAAATTGCCTACATTTTCAAACATCAGCATGTGTACATTGAAATACCCTGAGCTTTGGACAAGCAGGACCTGGCGAAGACAGTTTTGGACCGGTTCAGTTAGCGTACGGAGGTATGCAAATGACCTGTTTTGAAATTGCAGCCCAAATTAACAGCAGGTAGACAGACACGTTCTTTGTAATAAGCTCATTCTTTTAATACAACGGTATAATAATAATACAGTAATATGCATCTTCTGAGGCAGTAAACTTTAATGAACTCTGAGAGTAGTTCATGCTTTTAAGACTCCACTTTCAACCGTAGGTATACATCCATTTGGTATCAGTTTCATAGTGGTTTTGTAAAATGTAGATTAGGAATATTGTGCTAATACACAGTGGCGTGTTTGCGCCAAACTGACATGCTACAGGGGGAGCACTGCATGTTGATTTATTGCACATATAGGGTGCTTTTCCCAGAAGTCATTTTTCTAACGCATTTTGAACTTCACTGATAAATTTGTCACCAACTTTTGTAGTAAATGGCAATTGTGCAAACCCAAGTTTTGGCCCCTGCGCTCCAGCCAACAGCCTGCCAAAAAAGTGCCGTTAGGCCACCTTACATTGAGCTTATAATGGACGAGTGAGGGTGTAGTGTATGGCTTTTATTTTGTAATGGCTGCCACTCATCAGTCATCATGTCACCAGAATAAGACCCTCTATATTTTTTGGTCGGAGGCATTCTGCTTCTCGGTGTGCATTTAACTCCAGCCTGTGACGTTCATCTCCATTTATTCAGTCTTGGGCATCGTAAACTGCATGGTTTCCAGAGTCGTAGTGGGAGGTCCATAGATATCATTGAGCTCCCAAGTTTACTTGATTTAACGATTATATTCTATCATTATTACGTAATTTTTTAATGTGATTTTACACACAAAGATGCGTCGAAACTAACAAATATTTTGACTTTTAATTACGTTTCTGTTTTCATTTCACCTGTAATTTAAAAAAAAAGCAACACGGTATTGAACAACCACAACGTGACGCTAACCCTGGACAACCTGCTGGCAGACAGGCCTGTGAATGAGTGCAAGTTTTTAATGGAGAGTTTTTAAAGCACTGCTGCCATCCAGACCTCAAATAAGATGGGCTATATCGCACACATATGCGCGCACACACACACACAGACAAACACACACAGACAAACACAGACACTGCTAAAATTGATTTGTGTGTATGACTGAAATGCTGATCTCCCAGCTGTTTGATCCCCCTCTTTGCTCTAAGCAGCTACATATGCTTCTTCTTGGTGTGTGTGTGTGTGTGTGTGTGTGTGTGTGTGTGTGTGTGTGTGTGTGTGTGTGTGTGTGTGTTCAGCATTTCACAGCTTTCTGCATCACTTTCAGGGGGATGTGTCAGGGCTGGATTTGGAGGTGCAGAGAACACCTCTGCGTTTCTCTGTGTCTGAGCTCTAACTGCATATCATGGGTTTACAGAAGAGCAGCTTTGGCCAGGCTTGGTGGCTAAATCCTGGGCCGGGGTTGTTATTGCACACGCTGGCTCAGTTGTGCTGTTTCTGCCCACCGCTAGGACCTTCTAACCTGGCAGACTGCACCTAACCCCCCCCCCCCCCTCGTCTCAGACCGCTGTGCTCAGTGTCTGGGTCTACAGGCCCCTCCCTGTCCTTGTTGAAACTGATGTTCAGTAGTCTGGCTCTGCCTGCCGCTGGCTGGGTGTCTTTGAGCTGTCAGTCTCCCCTGACTTCAGAGCTCTGGAGTGACATCGCAGAGAGAAGAAAGGGAAAGGAGCACTCTCAGATCTGTTAACTGAGAGGATGGGTTAAATGGGAAGGGGGGGGTGGGAGGGAGGGATGAGTGGGAGAGGTGGATGAATTCGAGGAGCATACCGCCCTTCATCCCACTGCTTGCTGGCCTCTGAAGCTAAGCATGGTCAGTGCTGGTGTGTCTCTGGATGGGAGACCAGATGCTGCTCGAAGTGGTGTTGTAGGTCCACTAGGGGGCACTCTTCCCTCTGGTCTAAAGAGGTATTCCCAGGATGGTTAAGGGGACATTGATCTGTGTAGGGTGGGTTCTTTCTGATGTCATGTTAAATGTCCGGTGGGATATATCATAAGAGTAGGGTGTCCTGGCCTGGTGACTTCCTATTGGTCTGTACTATCATCATGGACATCATTCATCCGCTCTTCTCCACCCTGTAAAAAAAGTGCTAAGGTGCCTAATGAATGGAATAAATGTGTCACTTCATAAGACCGTCAGCTTAAATGACTAAAATGTAAAATGTGAGAGAGTGGGAGGGAGAAATGAATTGAGTGAGTTGGGTGTTTTTGGTTTCAGGGCCTTCAGAGCACTTTTATTATTATTTTTTTTAAAGGAAATCCTGACAGCAGAATTCAAGGGCCTGTGAAATACTAGAGATTGGACGGGACTGTGTCTGGGTCCCAGATTGCAGGGAGAAGTGCTTGAGTTAAAAATAAAAATAAATAAAAAGACAAATTCAGTATTTGAGATCTGAAAACATAGAGAGGTAATTTGTATTATATTACGTCTTTAAAAGAAAGGCTTTGCTTCATGCCTGCGGGAGACAGAAGATTGCCCTCAGGCGGTTCAAGCCATTTAGACACATGTTCAGTCCCAAGCAGACAACACTTGACCCAGTTATAAGAAGTGTCTGTTTATTTGTTCATTCAGTGTTTGGACATGGTTTGGCCCACTGCTTTTTGGACAGATGGCGGGTTCATGGCAGTGAGGGCCAGAAGGGGAACGCTGGGTGAACCTGTTGGCCACATCCAAGTCTGTGTCTTGTGATGTTTTGTGTGCAGCCTGTTTTGACCCGCCTGTTGTTCTCCGTCTGGCCCATAGGAGGCGTCCTCCACTTCCACCCTGATAACGTCTGCGCTGATGACAGGGATAAGGTAAGTATGGCTTATTTACCCTTCTCCATTACTCACAATTACCAGCACATCACTAGGGATGTTATTGAAAAGTCTTAATAAAGCAATTTTTATACACCTTTCTTCTTCTCTTCCACCACCCTTGCCGTCTCTTCCTTCCTCTTTTTTCTCCCTCTTCCTCCTTCTCTCCATCTTCCTTCCTCTTTTCTCTCCCTCTTTCTTCTTTTCTTTATCTCTTTCTAGATGGAGGACAGTCCTAGCCCCAAGCGGCAGCGTCTTTCCCAGCAGTCGATGTTAGACCTAAGCTCCGCCCCTCCCCCCACCCCAGCCTCTCCCATTCGTCCCTGGGAGCTGTCCCACACTCCCACTAACTGGGCCACGCCGCCACTCAGTCGCAGGCCACACCCCCACTTTCTGCCAGAGCGATGCCACACCCCTGTTCGCAACCGGCGCAGGTGGGTGTTTTGAAGACGGGTTCTACCCTATAAACGGGGACAAAATGTCCCCCGGCTGTTTGGACCAGGATTATGTGATGAGTGTTTAATCAGGGTTAAGAGAGAAGGGTGTTTGGGGTAATGGGTATATTGATGTTGGTAAAGGTGATTTTTAACAAAATTAGCTGTGTGTGTTTTTACAATGTGTTTGGGGCTTTATCAGCTGTGATATGATGCTGTTGTTTGGTAGAAATGAAGACGTAATAACTTCAGTGCCCCCCCCCCCCCCCAGTCCTCCAATGAGACGCCAGCGAGGCCGCCGCGAACGTCTCACCCGCCACCCCCATCACCACTACCATCACCACCACCACCACAACCATCACCATCCTCACCCCCACCATGGCCTCTCGGCCGGGCCTCAGGATGAGAACTACCGCCACGCCACCCCGCCCCAGGGCTACCCCTACAACCAGCAGCCGCCCCGGGGGCCGGAGGAGCGCCCCTACCACCCCCCGAACCTGTCCCCCCGGCCCCTCCACCACCCTCCCAACCTCTCCCCCAGGCTGATGCACCCCCACCCCCCCCAGCAGCCGAGTGGTGTGGTGCTGGACCTCCATGACCAGGTCAGTGGGGGGGACGGGAAGCCTACATCATTGCCTGTCAGCTGGTGCGGTCCCTTGGCTGACCCAGATGACCGGTGGTTTTGTGCTTCCAGGGTTCGGCTCAGGTGTCATACTCCGTCTCTCCCCCGGGCGGCGCCCCCGGCCTGCCCCCTCGCTCTGCCCCCCAGCAGCTGCCAACGTGCTCTGTGGTCTTCAGTGGGCAGCACTACCCAGTCTGCAGCGTCCCTCCACAGGTCGGTTAAACTGCGTGTCTGCCTGCCTGCCTGTCTATCTGGGCTTCTGCCTGATAGTGTTACTGTGAATCTGATCTTGCGACTGCTTTATATACTCTCTATATACTCTGTTCTCTATCTGTGGATGTTGATGTGTAAATAATAATTAATCTGTTATCTCTCTTCTACAGTGTAATGGAGTCATGTATTTAAAATGTCTCTGTCTTTGTCTCTCTGACTGACTGTCTCTCCATCTGTCTGTCTCTCTCAGGTTCTACAGACATGCTCTGTTCAACACCTCCCCATGCCCTACCCCTTCCCATCCCTGTTGTCCAGTGACCCCACCTTTCTCCTGACCCCCCCTCACCTCTCCCACCCTCCCCCTCACCTCTCCCACCACCCCCCTCACCTCGCCCAGCCTGGGCAGTTTGGACCCTACCCGACACAACAGGCCAGATCGGTGAGTGGCGCCACTCGGGTTTAGGGGAGGGCGCTTGATTTCCGTCTAGCAGAACGAGCCATTTTCAACTCCAGTAGGAACTAAAAGTAGCATTTTTAGGCAGTAATGGAACTTGGAGTTAGTGATTAAACCGTTTGAGTAGCTCTGCTGTTTATGTCATCAGTAAGTCTCAGAAATGTAAAGACCCCCCCCACCTCCGAACATCATGTCTTTCTCCCAGCCTTTACAGAGGATAGAGAATGACGTGGAGCTGTTGGGGGAGCACCTGTCATTAGGGGCGGGGCTTCATTACCCCCCTGCCACTCATCCCGGCCTGCCTCCCCACTCCACACAGCTCCACTTCCTCTCCCATGATCCTTTGCCGCAGGAGTTCTTTGGAGTGGTGAGTGTGTTTCTGTCTCTCATAGGATATGTAGTACTAAATGTATTACAGCAGTGTCTCTTATCCACTGAATTACCAGGGTACATTTTTATTTTTTATTTATTTTTTTTACGCTGGGAATTAAACCCATAACCTTGGCAACGTTTATGATTCAACATCTCTCTTCTTTTAGTCATATCCAAACTTCATGCCACGGCGTATCCCAGGGCGACGCTACCGCTCCCAGCAACCACTGCCACCGTCGCCTTACCATCCCAGCTTCCTGCCTTACTTCCTGTAAGTCATCGTCTGCTTTTAGTGGGTGTTGTCCTAAATTTGAGGGACTGCCCTATTGTTTGAAAGTACGTTTGTGGTGCAAAACTTCTATGTCTCTTATGTAGTGTTTAGTTTCTGTCACTCTCAGTGGTTTAGATGAGCTGTGTGTCCTGAGGTCAGGATATTTCTTTACTCGTCTTTCAGCTCAATGCTGCCCGTCCAGCCCACTGGCCCGGCCATCAGCCTGGAGCTGGACGTAGATGATGGGGAGGTGGAGAACTACGAGGCCCTCCTTAATCTGGCCGAGCGCTTGGGAGAAGCCAAACTCAGAGGACTGACCAAGGGGGACATAGAGCAGCTGCCTTCCTATAGGTTCAATCCCAACAACCACCAATCAGAACAGACTCTGTGAGTACTGCCGTGACATCAGAGCTATGAACACACCTTTCTCCGTTTGCACTTGATCAATCGTAGGGGCTCAGCCGTCGGTTGTGTCCTAGTGACTTTGTTGTAACGTCGAACTGTGGTATTGCAGGTGTGTCGTTTGTATGAGCGACTTTGAGTCTCGCCAGCTGCTACGTGTTCTCCCCTGCAGTCATGAGTTCCATGGGAAGTGTGTTGATAAGTGGCTCAGGGTGAGTTTCCCTCCGTTTGCCTTCCTCTCCCTTCCTCTCTGTCCCTCTGGTTTGTTCAAGTCTTCCTCAACGCACCGGCGACATGTCCGCTAACTTCCCTTCCTCGATGCGGCAATAGCTCTTTGCAATTCTGTTGATATCCAAGTTAAGTCAACCCTGTACATTTTACCATGGCGGTTGAATAGTATACTCCACAAAGGACAGTGTTCTGTGGAAACGTGCTAAAGTCTAGGTTTGTTTGAGTCATGATTGAAGTGTCCTCTGCAGGCTAACTGACCTCTCCCCTTCTCTGTCCAGGCTAACAGGACGTGTCCCATCTGCAGGGCTGACGCCTCTGAGATCCAGAGAGACTCAGAGTGACCATCGGGGGACCAACCAATCACACTGTCAAACAGTTATAGCACTGCCCCCTCCCCACGCTTCTGTCCCAGTACTGTCCTTCTCTTCTTGAGTATCAATACTGTCCCTCTCTTCCTCTGTCTCAATACTGTCCCTCTCTTCCTCTGTCTCAATACTGTCCCTCTCTTCCTCTCTGTCTCTCTCTATCACCTTCTATCTCTCTTAAAATGTCAGTCTTTGTCCTTCTTTGCCCTCCATCTCCCCTTCTCTCTCTCTCTCCTTAAACAGTCTTGCCCTTCTGTCTTATTTATTCACACTCGTCATTCCCTGTGGTCCCCCCCAGGGCCTTTCCTTCCCTGAACCCCATTCAGCTGGTGTGTGTGCACCGAAGAAAGTCCGTCTGTATGATTCCTGGCCTTGGTATGTGCCAGTGGTGGGTGGGTGTTTGTGTGTGTGTGAATAAGAGACTGTATTTTAGTGTGCGTGCGTGCGTGTGTGTGTGTGTGGTATATATTTGCATATTAGACTTGGGTATCCACAAGGTCATCTCCATGTAGTTGTGACACTTAAGGGGTCCATGCCACTCCGCTGCCTCTGTCGTCTCTCCTGTTTAGTTTCTCTCTCTGCTTGGCAGTTTACCTCATCATTCCTATTCATTGTTACCACGACGACGCGCTTCACTGTATTCCTATGGAGTTTCTCATTCTATTCTTGTTTTGTTTTTGTTCCTTATGAAAGATCAGTTTGTGAATTTGCAGTGGCACGTCTTATATATTATATACTGTATAAATATATGAATATCTGTATACCAAATAAAAGGCTTGATATGAACTTTTTAAAAATCACAGTTTGTACAGCTTTTTTTTTTTTTTTTATGAATTATGAGCCGTGGTGCAGTTGGGTTTGATTGTGCTGGTTTGATTTGTCTGTGCTGGATATGTTAGGCCTGAGGTGGTGGTTCAATAATAAACATACACACACTGATTAATCTGTCTGCCGTCTGTTCCATGTAGAGCGTGTGACTTACGCTGCGTTTCCACGGCCAGCCCAATTCAGATCTTTTGCGCAACTTTATTTGGGCTTCAGCCGTAATGACTTAAAACTGCCATTAGGTGGCGTCACTGTTGCTATTTAGTCACTTTGAAATGTTATCAGAAGTTTTTGTTGATTTTTGCTGGACCGCATGGACGGAGCAGCACGGAGCAGTTAGTGCCTGTCTGCCTTCCTAGTTACATATTGTTAAATAGCACAAAAGCGTTCCTGTTTACAGGCCTTTGAAATGCAGAGCTAAAATCCACTAGTATGGAAAGCCATGCGGGTCTTCGCGTCTAGAAATGAATGTGTTTCAATGACCCCAATTAACGCTTTGAATAAGCCTCTTGACCAATCAGCACAGGAATGTAAACTCTTCTGAATTCTTTATGTATACATTTTTTACACGTAGAATTACACTAACTCAACGCACATGTGATTCATCGGTAAGTAAGTAATGTTGTCCGCACAGTTGCTCACAGGTCGTTGCAGGAAAGGCGGCTACAGTAGGCTACTTGGATCGTGGCTAGAAGTAACGGATTAAACTCCCCTCCTTTCAAGGCTGATGTATGCAAAGGATGTTCTCTGCTAACAAACATATAGCAATCGAGACCAAAAGTTGGCCAGAAAAATGCTAGGCTATTATGGACGGAAATGTTCTCCCAAACAACAACCAAAAAAAAATATCAAAACGGCATAATTTGTTTGGCGCCCACTAACAAAAATTAGCTAACAGCGATTAGCTTCTCCACCATTTTTCTCCTGCAAGCTAGAACTAATATAGCTTGCAGATACAATTAAATAAATAGTTGCTCTTCAAGTCCTCTCCTTTAGTCACAACAGCCAGTTCTACCCGCGGCTGAAGCTGGCTTGCCTAGTTTGTCCTCTTGTGCAGAATTACAATACTCCAAACTGGTTATACTTGTAAGTCTTACAGTGAAAACAACTGTGCTTTCCATTTGGTTTGTAAAAATCTTTCACTACTACATCATTAATCCAACCACTGTGAAAATATGACTATACTGGTATAACTCGTAAAATAATGCAATCCTCTCAATTTAGTAAATGTAATAACCAGTTTATTCAAGAGAAAACGAAGCAAGACACATTTTTACAAATAAGCATTTAAAGTGCTGAAGGTAATCTAACAGTATTATAATGTAGGAATTGTAGGCAAAACTACACAACCCAACAGTTTACTAAAAATAATTGGACAGAAACGATAACGTGTGATCAACGAAAACACCTGCAATCATTGACGCAAAACACTACTTTTATTACAACAAAGGTTTGTCTAATTAACTTCTGTAAGAAAGAAATTAAAAGACACCAAACTAATTTGCCTAAATCCTGTCTTCTGCATTTGGCAATACGTTGTGGTCAACATCGAAATGGACATTGTCTTTATTCACGCACCGCAGCAAACATCGTTTGGAACGGCTAATCCGAGCTTGACCTGGGAACGGAGCCAGACATTTAAAATGCGTGTAAATTGCCCTCTTAGTTAATGGAGCTAAATGTTGTCTGCTGAAACTGAGGGTTACAGTTTTTGCCAGTCGCCTACACACTGAAAGTGAACGCTTAGACAAAAGCATCAAAACCTTAACTTTTGTAACCATGCCTTAAACAAAGGAGCCAAAAGTACAAACATTTCCAGCTTTGCACTTTATTTGCAATTCTGCAACACACTTTGCACTTTTGTTTGTACTTTGTTTGCAATACTGCAACACACTTTGAAAAACACTGCACACAGTTTCTTACATTAGACACCTCATTCAAGAATGAAATCTCTTGCAACCAGTGGGAAAACACTTCTATTCAAAATGCAAAACATACCTGAAATTGGTACCCCCCCACACACACGAAAACACAGTAATTGAACACCAACTAGTCTGAGCCTAAGCACCACATACAGTGGATATAAAAAGTCTACACACCCCTGTTAAAATGCCAGGTTCTTGTGATGTAAAAGAATGAGACAAAGATAAACCATGTCAGAACTTTTTCCACCTTTAATGTGACCTATAGCGTGAACAATTCAATTGAAAAACAAACTGAAATCTTTGAGGGGGAAAAATAAAAAACTTACAATAACGTAGTTGCATAAGTGTGCACACCCTTAAACTAATACTTTGTTGAAGCACCTTTTGATTTTATTACAGCACTCTGTCTTTTTGGGTAGGAGTCTATTAGCATGGCACATCTTGACGTGGCAATATTTGCCCACTCTTCTTTGCAAAAGTGCTACAAATATGTCAGATTGCAAGGACATTTCCTGTGCACAGCCCTCTTCAGATCACCCCACAGATGTTCAATTGACTTCAGGTCTGGGCTCTGGCTGGGCCATTCCAAAACGTTAATCTTCTTCTGGTGAAGCCATGCTTTTGTGGATTTGGATGTGTGCTTTGGGTCGTTGTCGTGGTGAAAGGTGAACTTCCTCTTCATCTTCAGCTTTCTAACGGATGCCTGAAGGTTTTGTGCCAAAATTGCCTGGTATTTGGAACTGTTCATAATTCCCTCCACTCTGACTAAGGCCCCGGTTCCAGCTAAAGAAAAACAGCCCCAAAGCATGATGCTGCCACCACCATGCTTCACTGTGGGTATGGTGTTCTTTGGGTGATGTGCAGTTTTGTTTTTGCGCCAAACATACATTTTGGAATTATGGCCAAAAAGTTCAACCTTGGTTTCATCAGACCATAACACACTTTCCCACGTGCTTTTGGGAGACTTGATGTTTGTTTTTGCAAACGTCAGCCAGGCTTGGATGTTTTTCTTTGTAAGAAAAGGCTTCCATCTTGCCACCCTACCCCATAGCCCATTCATATGAAGAATACGGGAGATAGTTGTCACATGTAGCACACAGCCAGTACTTGCCAGAAATTCCTGCAGTTCCTTTAATGTTGCTGTAGGCCTCTTGGAAGCCTCCCTGACCAGTTTTCTTCTCGTCTTTTCATCAATTTTGGAGGGACGTCCAGTTCTTGATAATGTCTCTGTTGTGCTCCACAGAAGGGTTAAAATTAAGAGACCACTGCAAATTGAACGCTTCTGTTCCTCAATCAAAACTTTCCTTTTCAACTTTTTTGGAAAGGAAAGAAAAAGGTGCAGTGGTCTCTTAATTTTTTCCAGAGCTGTATTTCCGATAACATTAGGGCCACTTTTGGTGAACCTCCTGCCTCTTCTGCAAGACATTAAGAGGCATGTGGAGACATTAAGAGGCATGCGGAGACATTGAGAGGCATGCAGAGACATTGAGAGGCATACGGAGACATTGAGGGGCATGCGGAGACATTGAGGGGCATGCGGAGACATTGAGAGGCATGCGGAGACATTGAGAGGAATGCGGAGACATTGAGGGGCATGCGGAGACATTGAGGTGGATAAGGAAGGGTTGGATACCGAATGCTAGGTGATATTTTCTCCGTTGCCTAGCCAGGGATGACATTGCCTGTGATGTGGATGAGGTGATGTGGCCAGATACAAACAGAAGGCAAGATCCATAAATCATCCAACCCATCCCTTACAATTCTAGTTTTTGTTTACCATTGCACTGTAATTTTACTGTAATTATTTTTGTTTCTGGGACTTTACAGTAACGTTGTATTGATTACTGTACTGTAATGCTACATTTCTTTGTGTTTTTTTGTTGTTGTAAAAACGTGCAACGACAGACAAGCTGTATATATTTTTTGAAGCCTTTCTATTTTTGTGTTCATTGAAATGTGAGTAGATGTACTGGAACAATCTTTCACAGAATCCTGTATGAGAAAATTAAAAAGGTATACAAAGTACTAAAAACAGTTAGTACTGTTTTGTGTAAAGTACATCAGTGTGTTGTTGCTGCTTTGAAAGAGTCATTCAGATGCTGCACGTGTGTGTCATTCTGTTGCAAAAATTACATTTTGAAAAAGGATTGTTAGGTTTCGATTGCAGAGTTTCATTTCGACATAGAAGTTATCTCCAAGTGTTGTGTCTGATTTGGCTTGTGTGTAGTTTTGACACAATGAGCCAAATTCTGCAAGAAATGTGTAAACAATCGACAATTACTGTAATTGCGACCTGCTGGCTCAGGTCGCAATTATGAAATAGGAGTCAAGGTATTAGCTAACAGGACAAGCTATTTTAAGTGTAGAGGATGTACTATATTGCAAAATAAGGATTAACAATAATTACAGAAAGAATTCATAACATAGTTATTTACAGCTATGACTTGGGAGCAATTAAGGTTTTGAAGAAAAAAAAACAGAAAGACATTTTTCACCATGCCAGCCCGAGGGTTTGATCCAGCAACACTTAATGAAGACACGTAACAAACGTAATCCACTTCTTCCTGTCCCCTTTTATTTATTCTGTTCAACGGATTTTTTTTTATATGTGGCCGGCAACCTCCAAACCCCTGGACTCTGTCATTCCATACCATTCAACTCAGCTCTTGATTCGCCTTTTATGTCCTTGTAGACCTTGATGGATGGAGGAAACACAGAAGGATAATTTGTCTTGCTTGCTGATTAAGAAAGGCGAGGAAGTGTAAATAGCCTTAGCCCTTGTAGCATTGGTCCAGTTAGGTCATGAAAACTAAGTTATGACATTGAGGAAGGCACCGATCTCTAAATGCTCCTGTATGTTGCTCTGGATGAGAGCATCTGCTAATCTACTCAAATGTTTTTTGTCTCTCTCCATCTGTCTGACTGACAGCCTAGAGGCAGCACAGTCAATGCGCTTGCTAAGCTAAGTCTAACGTAGAGTACCTTAGGTCCTGTTTATAGCAGCTAGATTGTCGCTGTAGTGATCATCAATCATGACTTGGCTTCGTCTCTGCGGTTCTTGATGAAGTGGATGTACGCAGCTGTCCATGCCCACCGTTGACGACTTGTTCACCCACATCCCAGAGAAGAGGACGGAACTGAGCCACTGGAACTGAGCCACTTTTCATTACATTTAAAAATCACCGCCAGAATGTTTTTTTTTACACTTTAATACTCTGATCGTCAGTGTATATTGATTCATTATAAACAGGTTGGTAATAGTTAAGTGCGTAGAAACCCAGTGGCTGTCCTGGTCAGTTGTCTGTCTCTACCTGTTTCTCACCGAAACTCATTTAAGTACACGTACTGTATGCATGGACGAGGAAGAGAAACACAGAATATATATTTATTACATGTTTCTATTTTAAGGACGCAGGGGTCACGTGGTCA
The DNA here is from genome assembly GCA_016801175.1 of Esox masquinongy. NCBI lineage: Eukaryota > Metazoa > Chordata > Actinopteri > Esociformes > Esocidae > Esox > Esox masquinongy. Next base: position 1,180 of record JACXGI010004513.1, on the reverse strand, counting down.
GAAAGCATTCAGCTTAACTAATTTAATGGTGAAATGCAGCAGGCCCTGTCTGTAAAACAAGTACGGAAGAAAACTGCATGTCTTTATCATTGGATAGGGGAATCATGCTCAAATGTACCAAGGCATGTGGTAGACACAACTTTTCAAAAAAAGAGAATATTGGGTTATTGTTTCCTTGTCACATACCTTTTTTTAAAGACCAAGCTGTCCTTCATTTGTGTTTATGATAAGGTATTTGAATATTACAACAACATTACAACCACATGATCAGATTTCAACCGGAAAAATGTCTTCATCACGTTGTATGCCCTCTGAGATTCTAACGCACACAGACGCACACACACACAGCTCAACTAACAGCAATGGCCATCCACATCCAGTAGGTGGCGCAAAAGACCAATATTTGAGCAGCGCAGTCACGCTCCGTTTTAAACAAACAACCCAGTGTAGCACATCCTCTTGCTGAAATGTGGCTGGCACGCTCTGTGCCAAATGTATAAAATATTCCTCAGTGGTACTCGTTACTGTGTTGACGAATTGTTTATGGTGCGTCTCGAGACAAAAGGCCATTAATCACATATGACTAATGAGCCAATAAAGGCTTACTCAAACCCCTCTCACCTCTATCTCTTCCCTTTATTCTCTCTATCTAGCTCTTTCTTTTTACTAATTCTCTTCCAGTCTTGTCTCCTTGTATCCATCATTTGTCTTGCTTACACCCTGAGTCGCTCATTTATTGCCGCATGATGGAGGTTCACACCCCAGGTAGTGTCAAGTTGCATTTCTTGCGTCTAAACGAGGTGGGAGAAGAGACAAGATCCATTTGATGGAAGAGCAGTAAATGGAGAGGTAAAATTATAAACTGAACTGGTGTGGGTGTGGAGGTTACTAAACAGTTTAGCAAAGGATGAATTAACCCGCCATCAACTGTATCTTACCCTTAGTTATACCACATTATAGTTACAAGAAACCATTTCTTTAAAAAAATCAAGGGTAGGGAATCACTACAAAAGAGAGATAGTGTGTGTAACAGCAAGTGAGAATGAGAGAAAGGAGTTTGGGGAAAAAAGAGAGGGACTGAGAAATATTATTGAGGACTTTTTGTGTATTTGAATCAAAGGCCTTTTGGGCTGATTGATGACTGAGAAAAAGCAGATGAGGAAACAGCAGATGGGGCCAA
>JACXGI010004512.1:36352-53353 GCA_016801175.1 Esox masquinongy | reverse complement strand
TCAATGTTCCTAGATAAAAGAAGAGCACCACTCCAGCTAGGATGGAGTCTGTCGCTCTTCAGCAGATCAGGCCTGGCCCTATTTCTGGGAGAGTCCCAAAAAGAGAGCCAGTTATCTACAAACTCTACCTCCTGCGACGGGCAGAACTCCGTTTTCAGCCAGCGATTGAGTTGCGCAAGTCTGCTGTAGAGCTCGTCACACCCCCTAGCTGGAAGGGGGCCAGAGAAAATTACTCGATGCCGACACATCTTTCTAGCTAGTTTACACGCTGATGCTATGTTCTGCTTCGTAACCTCTGACTGTTTCATCCTAACGTCGTTGGTGCCAACGTGAATAACAATATCTCTGTACTCTCTATACTTGCCAGTTTTGGACTTCGATGGCACCAACCCCAGATTTGCGGCTACGTCGGTGGCTCTGCCCCCCGGTAAACAGTGTACAATCGCCGGCTGATTCTTTAGTCTAATACTGCGTGTAATGGAATCGCCGATGACTAACGTTTTCAGTTTTTCCGGGCCACCGGTAGAAAATGCCTGCCGACCATTCCCCTCCGAAGACGGCTCGGGACTTGACTCCGACTCCAGTGGGGAAAACCTGTTGAAAATCTCAGTCGGCTCTAGCAGCGACCCAGGTTTAACTGGTCGACGGCATTTCTTCCCAGTGACCAAGAGAAAGTCCTTGCCCGGCTGCAGGAGCTGTGCCGGGGGGCTAACAACACTCTCGTTTCTTCCTGGTGGCACAGACGCAGTTTTTTCCATTTCTACACTAACATAATCCTTGCCTGACATTTGCGTCTGAAGCCGAGCCTCTAACTCTGCTATCTTTACCCGAAGATGATAGTTCTCCTCCGTGTTGTAGCTACAATAATTACAGTGATAAGGCATAGTAATGGTACTTAACTTCGGGTGTTCAGGAGTGAGTAGTTCCGTTAATTATGTCCAAATAGAGTCCCGGTGTAGAAAAGTTGGGTAAAAAGGTCAACAGATAAAAATATTGCGTTGGTAAACTCTTAAAGTAGAATTTAACCAATTAGTTTACAAAGAGTAAATTCGAAAAGGTTTGGCAGGTAGCTAGGTAGGTAACAGCAAGCAGCGTGCAGCACGTCAACCATGTTACAGCTATCTAACAAATAATTGCCTAATCTATTAATCAATTCCTGTAAAAGTTCTTCGGTGCAACTCGTCCTGGCTGTGTTGTTCGGTGCATTTGACAAATAAACCTTAAAACTTGAAAAAGATATAACACCAGGTAGGCCTATTGCCTATCATTGTTCTGAGAATTATGCGTCGAGTAGATAACTAAATAACATTTTATATGACTCGGCTACTATTATCGAAGATACACTCTCTTTTTACCAACCAACCAAATCCGGAGAAATTTGAACTAGCGCTTCCTCCGTCATTAAACTGGTTATGCTTTGCGCGCATGATGATCACACACACAACTGAGGCGCGCAATTCATATTTTGGTTCAAATAACGATGTTTTTATAACATTGAATAATAAACTCAAACGTACAACGTGTCATAATTATATCTCGCCCTTATTCTTTTTCAATTGAAGTAATCCAAAAGTAATCATACATTTTTTCAAAAGTATCTGTAATTAGATTACAATATTTTTGTTGGTAACGTAACGGATTACAGTTACTGTTTTTTTGTAATCCATTACATGTAACACATGTAACGGATTACTTGTTACATGTAACGGATTACAACTCAGAAGATCAGAGTTGTACCCAACTCTGATCTTCTGGCACACTGTAATTTGGAGTGACGAGACCAAAATAGAGCTTTATGGTCACAACCATAAGCATTGTGTTTGGAGTGGAGTCAACAAGGCCTATAGTGAACAAAATACCATCCCCACTGTGAAGCATGGTGGTGGCTCACTGATATTTTGGGAGTGTTTGAGCTCTAAAGGCATGGGGAATCTTGTGAAAAATGATGAAAAGATAAATGCAGCATGTTATCAGAAAATACTGGCAGACAATTTGCATTCTTCTGCACGAAAGCTGCTCATGGGACGCTCTTGGACTTTCCTGCACGAAAATGACCCTAAGCACAAGGCCAAGTTGACCCTCCAGTGGTTCCAGCAGAAAAAGGTGAAGGTTCTGGAGTGGCCATCACAGTCTCCTGACCTTAATACCATCGAGCCACTCTGGGGAGATCTCAAATGTGCGGTTCATGCAAGACGACCAAAGACTTTGCATGATCTGGAGGCATTTTGCCTCCAGGTCAAAGACGAATGGGCAGCTATACCACCAGCAAGAATTCGGGGCTTCACAGACAACTATTCCAAAAGACTGCACACTGTCATTGATGCTAAAGGAGGCAATACACAGTATTAAGAACTAAGGGTATGCAGACTTTTGAACAGGGGTCAGTTCATTTTTTTCTTTGTTGCCATGTTTTGTTTTATGATTGTGCCATTCTGTTATGACCTACAGTTGAATGTAAATCCCATAAGAAATAAAAGACATGTGTTTTGCCTGCTCACTCATGTTTTCTTTACAAATGGTACATATATTACCAATTCTCTAAGGGTATGAAAACTTTTGAGAACTGTATATATATATATAGAGATGCAACTTTTTATTCTAAGATTGTGTGGTGCTGTGTTGTTCTGTTTTGATTTCCTTTGTTCTTCAGTGTAGCCTATCCCTTTTGTTCTGATTGTTTTCACCTGTTTGTTGTTAGCCTCCGTTAGCACCCTATTTTGTTTGTCCACTTCTGTCAGCACCTTCTCGTGTTAATGTGTGTCTTGCCTGCCGTTCTCCGTGTTTCTGCCTGCTGTTCTCTGTGTTTCTGTCTGCCATTCTCTGTGTTTCTGCCTGCCTGCTTTGTTCCTGCTATTTTCTTATTTTTACCCGTCTCAGTGTCATTATTAAACCCTTTTGTTGTCCTTTAACTCTGCGCCTGGCATCCTGCTTACCAAAAACGTTACAAAGATATTATGTGGTAAAGTGACATTGGATGAATAATATGCATGTAGTAGATTATTACTACATGCATATTATTTAGTGGCATAGACGGAGTAAAACTTTATCTCAATCTTCACTTGTTTCATTAATGCCTTTCATCTGTCCTTTAAATAGGCAATCCACAGTTGAAACAATAAAGTGGGCTAATTGCCCCTGTTTCTGTTGAAGGATTTTGCTAGAGACTGACATGGCTTTGGGTTAATGGACCATCCATGATGTCAACATCATAGTTTTTTAAGGCTGCACTGTTTCTTGTGTATTTACTAACAATGTCCTGATTAGCTAAAATGGTGAACAAGGCTTATGAGCTATTTACAAATGATACTCTTCAGAAATCTATATGTACATACATTGTGAATTATCCCAAAATGGATGTACAGTAGCAACTGTTGATTGTCACTTTAACAAAACATATGTCTTAGGATTTATATTCTTTTATTAGAGAAACATAACAAATATCCTACACCATGTTTTAATATGTTGATGTACAGTAAGCAACATTGTTGCAGACTGAGTTTTGGCTGTAAAATGATGACACACTTTGAACCATAATAAAAAACTATTCACGTTCCTGGCAAAGCCAACTGGTTGATGTGAACTGATAACCAACCCCTTAAAAAAGGTAGAGAGTGGAGGAAGGAATCATAAATGTGTATATTGTTGATGATAGAGTATTCATAGACTGATAGAAATCAAGCAATAATTAACTCAGATCTGAATTCAAAATCCACAAAAAAGGGAAACACTTTTTCGGTGAGTTTGACTTTAAAATAATTCAAATGTTATGCAGATTAGAGACTTAACCGATTGTTATAGTGGTAAAAACACAAAAATTTGGTGATATTGCATGTTTGTCTTTCTCATAATTTCTCACCAATTATTGTTAACAGTTTTACTGACTGTGGTGAGCTGGAAGTCAGAGCAGCACTATAAACTTATCCCTCTGTGACTCTTCCCTGGTCTGCCCATGTCTGTGTCTGCTGGCCTGGTCTCACCTGGTCATATCTGAGGTCTCTCACTGCCGCCAGGGGGCCCTGAGCAGTGTGCCAATGCCGTCTTTGTTCCTGGCAATAGCATAATGGGCCAGGGCTATGACGTGGTTAAGATGCATCTCAAACAGGCATACGTGATTGACTCCCAGAGCTACCTGACAACTGCCACCGGCTGCTGTACCCTGTGTGAAAACCCACTGACGGGCAACAGGTTTGAGAAGCTTCCTATCGCTGTGCAGGACTGGTCGGTCAACAGCGACTGCAGGCTGGGGCTCTCTAGCTCTTCCCTCAGCTCTGTCAACTCGTTGGTGAGATCTGTCTCCTCTGTGATACAGAATGACTGGAGGACCGCTGTGAGTCTGGCACGGTCTACAAGCCTGCAACTGGAGGGCAGCAAGTCGGCAGTGTCTGACTTTGCCTTAGCCAGAGCCAGAGAGGACAAGTCACTCTTCACACTGCAACAGTTCCACTGCTCTCAATACAGGTACGGGTCATAGGTGTCAGTCCGTCAAAAGGCTGGGTGAAGTAATACTAGTGAGTAGTAATAAGCACAGGTAAATGATATCCTGTATGCATTTGGTTATGGAAACACATATTTACAAAAAACAACAACATTTAAATGGGTTGAAAGTAAATCATCTCACATTTCCATTCTCTGTGCTTCTGTCTTTTTTGTTTAGCTACCGTCTTTTTAGCAACCCTCTTCTCCACTGTGACTTCCACCGGGAGGCTTTCTCCCTCCCTCAGAGTCTCAGCAGTTCTACTCTCCCCATGTACCACCGCTTCATCGCCACCTATGGAACACATTACATCTATCAGGCAACTCTAGGAGGAGGTCTAAAGAGGGTGACCTCAGTCCGCATGTGCCTGGCATCCCTTAACAAGGTGTCTGTCTATGAGGTGAGGAAATGTGTGCTGGTGGGTCTCTCTGTAGGTCTGGGCCTGCTGGATGTCTCTGCACTGACCGGCAGGTGCAGGTCCATCCTCGGTAACCGGGACAATCTGGCAGGTTTCTCTCCGGGCTTCCTCAATCACATGACAGAAGTGACAGGAGGAGATGGTTGGCAGGGTGAGGTGTCCATGTTTACAAATGATTCGACAGGCTTCTTGTGGTATGGTAACAGCTACAGACAGACGCACTGGATTAAGTCCAACGACAACCCACGCTGGAACTCACACTTCGACTACGTTAATGTACACACTGGTCAGTGGCTTAAACTGCAAGTCTGGGACAAGGACTTGAAGCATGATGACTACTTGGGGGGCTGTCGCTTAAATCTAAAGAATGGCAGTCATTACCACACCTGCAGGCTGAATCGGGGTGGTTTTGCGTTTTCATACAGGCTAGAATGTGATAACCATCTGACTGGATCCCAGTGTAACCAGTACAAACCCTCTCTCATTTAGGGAGCATGTGTATAATTGCATTACTGTAGAAAACAAACGTGTACCTCTGTCTGTCTTAATAGAACTATATGTAATAGCATAGTATGTTCTTGAAGGAGCAGAACATTTTTGCATTGTGATATCAAATGTCCATACATTATCTGTATGTTTTCACCAATACATTTTGGGTTAACACAAAAGTGCATTCTAGAATGCAGACTTTCCATTGGAAAACAGAAGCCAGTCCTCATCCATCGGCATCACTAAAAATAGTGGTTATTCCTCTGCTATGCCTACAACTATACACAGTAAACACAATGTCTGTTCATTAAAGAAAATAAGCACAAAGCTATTTTTATTTTTCACTTACAGAATTAAATGGCTCTGTATTTGCTATTCAAACAAGGTTAGCCTGTTTCTGATCACAACTTAAAAATTGTGGAAAATTCACAATATTCACTTAAATCTAACCTTAGCACTATAGGGTAATTTCACTTGCCACTGACAACCAATCATGAACATAACTACAATCTCTTGATAGTATTGATTGGAATATTTGACCATAGTCTGAAACACATCCCAACACACCTACATCAGACAAATCACATGAAGGAAGCAGGGAACCTAGGGAGTGCACTTAATCTGAAATAGTTAATAAACCGTAAATGTTGTGATCAACTACAGTGTAGTATAAATGATTTGTACTAGTCTGAGACTTATGTACTCAGATGAGATTTAATATGTACAGCTCCAGAAAAAATTAAGAGAAAACTGCTCCTTTTTCTTTCCTTTCCAAAAAAGTTGAAAAGGAAAGTTTTGAGAGAGGAACAGAAGCGTTCAATTTACAGTGGTCTGTTAATTTTAACCTTTCTGTTCCTCACTCAAAACCTTCCTTTTCAACTTTTTAGGAAAGGAAAGAAAAAGGTGCAGTGGTCTCTTAATTTTTTCCGGAGCTGTATATCTAAAATAAAATCTGTTAAGTGATAAATGTACGTTAGGGTATCAATAAATGCACCCAAAGCAAATGCATTGTGGATATGAATATTTTTGTTGTGGTTGTGTGATATAATGTACTATGCAACAGTACCATGCAAGTAATTGTAATAATCATAAATAAACCTTTTTATTTTGTATTATAATGTACTATTGAAAACCTTTTATTTCACTGTGAAGAATGACCATCATTTGAAACAAGCTTATTTCCTTATTCCTTCTATTCACTTATATTTGATCTTTTTTCAAAATGAGGTGAAAGAGGGCAAAAGTCAGAGGACATCTCATTCAGAAACGACCAGGGATGGAAGAGAAGAGAGCTCCCTCAAACATGATCAGGGTGGGAACACTGGTTTATTGCAACGTTATATGCCTATGGACATTTCTGATACCTGACCAGTCTTAAAATGCATCAACAGAGATTTCATCAATCAGCAAACCACATCATGTGTTTTAACAATCTGACGGTCAAAAAAAGTAGATGACAGTGTAAACACGGAAATGAATGTATCAATATAGAAGAGGGAGCCCACATGGGAACATATACACACACACACACATATATATATATATATATATATATATATAAACAACAAGTGAATATTTTTGTAATGAACACCGGGACCAGGGGTTTGAGGTTCCAATTGCAGAACACAACTGTCGACTTATTAGCGAAAGCACAAGGGATAAGGCACGAGCAGAACGAGAGACAAGCAGGCAGATTCAGTAACCAGGTGATCAGTCCGCGGAGACGACGGTACATGAAGGGACAGGCAGGCAGGATAATCCACGGGGCAGGCAGGCGGGTACGGTAACCAGGTAATCAGTCCACGAAGGCGACAGTACAAGCAGGGGCAAGCAGGTAGGAGAATCCACTGGGCAGGCAGGCAGGTCACTAGGCAGGATTCTATACTCCAAGACAAACGGGGACAGGGCAAGAAAAGGAGAGGAGAGGAGAGGACAACAGGCTGGGAATGAAACCAAGGAAGCGCGCTATTCAAAGGCTTGGCAGGTCCACAATACCTCACAACTGAGTGGAGGTGGAGAACAGGCTGATATAGAGAGGGGTACGAGGAGCAGGTGTTCAATATTCTGGTGATTGGGATCTGGATTGCGGGCTGCGTTCAGGTATATTGGGAAGTGAGTGTGTAGCGGTGGCCGGTAAGGAACGCGAGAGGGATGGGCTGGAGCATGGACGATGCAAGGACCTCACAATTTTGACGTGGAAGATTGCATTAATTTTTAAATGGTGCTGTTCAAATGCCACAGCAATGTCGTCTCCAAATAAAATGGTTGTAATTAAAACTATTAAGACCCCCAGACAGTTTTGCATCCTGTATTTTTTACAAAGGAAATACTCAGTGAATGGAAACACTGAGTAATGATGCTGAATTGTGCACAGAATTCCCAGAGCTCCAGCACAGTAGGTAGCAGCCTCAGCAACAATTACACAGAGATATTTTTGAGGTGGGGTGGGGTCTGCATCATGTTAGGCTACGTGAGACATTAGCTGAATATGGTTATAATTCAGAAAGTACTGTACTGAAAAACTACTGTGGGTACATTTACACACGCAGCCCAATTCTGATATTTGTGCTTATTAGATAACTAACATTAGCTGATGGGTAAGTTTGTAAGTCAACACATCCTGTAAAATATTCTGTAGATTTCATGCTACAGCCCACTGGCAATACAGTAATTGGTTCTGACCAGAGAGTTCGAATACAACCTTAGCACTATAATAAAATCTGAAATATGTTATTTCTAGTAAGCTTCATAATTTTAGAAAGGACATGAACCTCATTCAGTACGCTCAAGCAAGCCTGTTTCTCACGTTAGGCCTGTTTCCTAGACTGACCATTGACCAACAGCAGATATCTGTTGTCCATATTTATTGGAGGAAATCACTGATCATTCTTATATAATTGAATTGCCAGAATTAATCACCATGAGTATAATTATTTTATTTTTATAGTTAACATGGATCTAACATGAATGTTCAAATGAGTTTTCATTGAGAAAAGCAATTTCTGTTGTATGTGAAAACACAGACTCCTTTAATTTCTCCACATGGTGTGGAATAATAAATAACAGTTCTCCTGTTGGCTTTCAACAAGGTACAAACTCATGCCTGGGAAGACGCCTGGTTCCACCTTTCAACAGGACAGAGGCTAATGCCAGGGAAAATGCCTCGTTCCACCTTTCAACAAGATCCCAGGCTCCTGCCTGGGATGTAGCCTTGGCCACCTTTCAACAGTTTAAAAACCCCTATGTGGGTTCCAGGGCTGGGTCAAACAGCTTAAAAGTATTTAGTAAATTTAAAAAAATACAATTTGATTTGTGGTCTCAACTAAAGTATTTCAAATGTGTTTGAGTTAACAGAGACCAGAAGTCTTTCTACTGAGCAGTCACAGAGCATTTCCTTTAGAGTATGAAGATGTACAACACCTTTTACAGCAAGACCATTTAAAGCAGTTTCCAAGTTCATGCTCCCATTCTAAAACAATTGTAAAATTGTGTTGCCATCTAGTGGTGCAACATTACAGAACACCTGCAGGCCAATTATCATAGAGCAGGGGTTTTAAGAAATGTATTTATTGTTTTATGACAATCTACTATAGATTATACAAATGTTTATTAACAGTTGTGAAAAACTATAAATACAAGAAACAGTGTATTCAGAAAGTAATCAGACCCCTTCACTTTGTTCACATTTTGTTACATTACAGCCTTATTCTGAAATAGATTGAATTGTTTTTTCCCCTCTTTAATCTACACACAATGCCCCATAATCATCAAGCAAAAACAGGTTTTCAGATTTTTTTGCAAATTTATATGAAAAAAAAACAACAACAGAAATATCATATTTAAATAAGTATTCAGAACCCTTCACTCGGTACTATGGTGCTACAAGCTTGGCACACCTGTATTTGGGGAGTTTCTCCCATTCTTCTCTGCAGATCCTCCCAAGGCAGGTTGGATGGTGAACGTCAGTGCAAAGCGATTTTCAGGTCTCTCCAGAGATATTCGATTGGATATATATCTGGGATCTGGCTAAGTTCTTAATAGGGATGGCTATCTAAAATATGAACATTACTGTCAAGTTCTTCATGAGGGGTGATCTTTAGTACAAGAGATACTTTTTTGAATGAATTTGCAGCTACTCCATTACTCCTTTTACAGCAGTTTTGACAGTGCTTTAACTCTGGCATCAAAGCCCTTCTTATTGTTAATCCTGAAAGAACAAATGTGATGTCTCTTTAATCCTGAGGCATAACCCTAAAAACAGCCAAGGCCTTGACTACTGTATGCAGTGCAGTTACTTATATCTAGAATTTCCATTGGTCTCCCATTTTCTTGTTTTTACTAAAACCATGCATTTATTCTTATTACATTTTTTTCCCCAAAAAGTACTGGGTGGTTGAACCACTTAAATATGCAAGCAATGCATGTTCGACAAGACAAAGGCTTTGACAGGACAGCATTTTCAATGTGACAAGTGAACAAAGTACTGTGTCCTGAAAGCTGTGAGAAAGAGGCAGTTTGCTCCATAACATCCTCCTGAAGGGGGCACCCTGCCCATATATCTGGATTTGTTTTGTTTTTACTGGCCACTTTTCCCTCATGTCGTCCACTGGTTTTTGGTAATAGCTGTGCTATACTGTTGAGCACACAGTCTTGTGTCACTACACAATAAACTATGTTCTCTGCTCAACTTGTTATTCCTAGGGAACCCCTCCTATCGGTTGCAGGAGTCCTACATGGCGAACTTCTGAAGCATGGTTTGCAGAGCCAGGGTTGTTAATTCAGTTCCCATGGGAACAGGTTTAAATGCGCACTCACTAGAGCAAAGTAGCACCTATGATAGCTGTCGTTACCCAAGAGCTGTTATGGGTGAGACCAGATCTGCATGGTCTGATATCTATAGACTTGAACTCCCACCTCCATCAGAGTCTCTGGGTATCCTCGTCATGTCTCAGCTGTGCGCACTTCCACTCTCCTTAGTTATCACAACCTAGTTGGGGATCTGCTGTTCAGCGAAACACTCTACTCCAGGGTTGCCTCACAGATACATTTTCAGACATTGATCCTTATTTGCATAAAGATGGTGGGGAAAATAGATGGGAGTTTTTGCTTAAAAAGCAAAGGGTTGAATTCAATCCCATACTGGAGCGGTAAATGTGTATCAGAGGCAGCGGGCTTAACACCACTGGAGCACCCTAAATCACGTCTACTATAGCCTACTTCTTCATGGGAGATCAGAGCTCCCTGCTGGGTACTGCGAACTCATACATCAGTGGCTTCAGACCATCCTTTACACATTCCCCCTGGTGGACCTGATCCATCTTACGCAGGGTCTATTTTAGGCATGAAATACAAGTTTCTCCAAAATCCTTATCTAGTTTACATTACTTCGGTAGCCTACACTTTCTCTCAGTTATCTTTTTATAATTTTTTTTTTTTTAAAGAGTAGGGTAACCACCTCCAGCGCAAAGGAATACAGAACACCACATTAACTGTGTTGTCAGTAGCTATCTCAGTAGGAAAGAAATCACATGATTTAATGATTAAGTCCGTGTATTGATTTGGTAATGTTTATTTTTGTGAGAGATGTCTTGGTTTAACAGTTTCTCACTATTCCTAACACACTAAAATTGTTACTATGAATATACACAGTACCATTTTGCTAAATTCTAGGAGGACAGGACGCTGAGGCTAGAATAAACATGCATGTTTATGTCTATATCCCTATACCTGTGTAAAAGTTTTCCCTTCTTCATATACATTTCAAGCGTGTTTGTGAATTACAGTGCGCCCCCACCCCCCACAAACATTAAAAAATATGATTTTACTTTCCTGTGCAAAGGGTATTCAGAAGTGTAATAGTATTTGATGCATTTTGTGGAATCAGAAGGCAACATTTAATTTATGTGACAGTAATATGATAATGTGGTTTTAAGTTGGTAATGTTAATTTTTGTTTGATAAATCTTGGTTTTACAGTTTTTCACAATCGTTAACACTTATACTGGTAGTATGAAAAATATACACAACATTTTGCTAAATTCACAACATTTTGCTAAATTCCAGAAAGAAGACAGTTTGCTTGAAACACTATTAACCTGTTTTCGCACATATCTCCGTTCCACTCACACTATTCACCTGTTTTCACATAGACCTCAACACACAAATCTCTTTGTAAAGCAAAACTGTCATAATTTTTTCATGCAGAAAACACTGACACTTATTCCGTATTATAGGTACAGAAAGGTTGGTAACCATTTACATGAGCGACAGTAGCCCATACAAAAACAACGACTAAATCCTAGAACACATATCGCGAATCAAAACCACGACTCATAGTCATATGGATACCTGGCTTTATACGGAGTACAGTGTAATCGCCAATTGGTCTACAACAGATAGCGCCATAGGGGGTCGAATATCATTGGGTGACATCAATCTCTTTGAATTCGCTGATCAAGAAGCGCATAGCGACCGCCCAACGTCAACGAACAGGGAAGAACCTATAGACATTCTAATAGTTAATTCATGAATCCGAAGACATTCGAGGCAACGGCTACCTAAAAGGTCACTAACATGTAAGTGTCTTATATTATTATCTTCAGCTACGTTGAGGGATGTTCTAAGGACGTGTGTATACCAATGGACAGCATCATTAGCATGCTGGATAAAGGCTGTCATTACTGTAAACGCAACGTGGACATGCAGTTAACACAGTGGCGCACATGTTTTACGCCCAACCATAAATTCGATTTTGACTCAGTTTCGCGTTGCATCTACATGTTCTTTCAAGCATTTTAATCAGATTAAAGCACTTTTGATCCTCAGTCACATCTGTCAATGACGCTTGATAGATAAACAAAAGGGTGGTTGTACAGCATCAACATCTGGCTGTGTAGTCTATAATCCCTTACAAGCGTGTTCCATGTCTTAGACTACAATTCAAAGGCATTCATTCTCTGTGGGAAGTTAATAAATACAATACAGTCACCATGACTAGCTGATGTAGGCAGATAAAGGACTAGATGATGATTCATGATCTATATTATTGGCCATTATTATATCATTATTTAGATTTTTAAAACCATCTGTTGGTAGGCTATTAACTAATTATTAACTAATTATTATTGAAGGGAGCAGGCCTACCATAAGGAATCAATCACATCATGCATTGGTTATCAGCGCATAAATTTGCCCATTATGAGGGTGTGTCGACGAGTCACGCTGAGGAAATGAATGGAAGAAAACGAAATGGGTATTATATTGGACGAGACCAAAAATGATCCCATAATTTAACCCGGTAGCAATGCTAAATACTGTTTCAAACACGGGCTAATATTAGTACGTAGCATACCATAGCCTACCGCCATTGAGATTATTTGGAAATGAATTTCGTAACCTAGATGAACCTATATAACTGATCAGTAATCTTCCACGTGAAGGTTGGCCTACGCATTTTATGCAATAGAGCTATAGTTGTTCAGTTTGTTCTAATCCTTTGTCTACATCGCTCTGCAAAGCCATGCCTCACGCAACAGTTTCGCCCATGGTATTGCATTAACTCGGATGATTATCAACGGTTAAACGGTGACACCTGCGTCTGGAGTTGCTTCCTCCTACGTAGATCTACGTGGTAATTATAACCAATACATATTTAATGCAGTCTTAAAGGATAATATGTGGCTATTTAGGCCCGACAAATGTATAACAACTTCTGAAAAATGTATACTTCATGCTCAGCATAAGGTTGCAGCCCATGGTCTATTGCATTGGTTGCACTCATTTGTATCTTGGCTATTCAGGGCTGTTCAAGGTCCTGGTTTGCCAAAACACTTATTTTCATCCTCCTAATCAACAGAGTGGAGTGCAGTTTATTTAATAACTAGTATCACTATTTTTTCTTTTATTTGACAAGGTTAATATGCTAAGAACATATTTGGTCCTGACCACTAGACCCTTCTGCCCACCAAATATACTTTCCCAAGTAGACAATAGTGTTTTAGCCCTGCAGGACAGGAATTGAACAGCTTTAGCCTAATAGTATACATCATAAAACATCAGGAACAACAACAGTCCAACTCTGAATCTTGAGTTATGTCTGGGGATATAATGTTATTACACCATAAGTCTTTAAAAAGAAGAGTACAAAAAGAACCATTACCAGACGCAACATGGCTGTTGTATATACTTCAAACCCTCATTTGTTTCTCCTTGCCTTAAAATTTGTTTACCCATCAATGAGATATTTGAAGACAGATTCTCACAGTAACCAACACTTGATGCTTTCTCCCTTATATATAATTGACTGGGGACTGACATGAGAGCTTGTCCACTTTTAAATTCCCCAAATGTACTGTGGTGTTTTCCCTCTGACCCTTATACCCAGCAGACTGACTGTAAAAATCACATTAAACATTAATCATGTTGACGGAGTGACAGCGATGGTTGCAGACTGCAGGGCATTGAAGGCGTTAGACCCCAACCCATCCACCCACCCACCCTCACTGTCAGGTCACTTCTTCTAATGCATGACACTGTGGATGGAGACAGTATCCTGTCTGTCGGGATGTGGTTGCAACAATTTTGATTCAATGGCTGTGTACTGTATTTAAGGCTAAATTCTCTGCTACTATTCTCAAAAATATTGACAATAGTAGGGAATTAGCTTTAAAATTCCAAACAATTCTTTCTGTCAGCTCTTTGAAGAAATTTGTAGAATTGCAGGACATTTTTCTTAACAAACAATTAAGACAGGGTCCTCTAAAATTCTCAAATTCTGCTTCATGACAGGCTGAACTTGCCAAGGACCCAGTTTATGCCACACCTACTGCCAAACACCCTGCCAGTCCCATCACCTAAGCCCTTCTTGATCCAAAATAAACCTGATGTGCAATGGTTCCTGGTGTTCTGTGCTTGAATATGTGAGTGTATGTGCTTGTTTTAACAATTTTGTGCTAGGGCCCATTAGGCCTGGTGCAGAATTCACCGGATATAATAGGATACTCATACCTATATGATACTTCATATCCCCATTATGCACTGTGCGTGCAGGAACCAGGCCCTGACATAAGCCCATGCAATAACAGTGAGAGCCATCTTCAGTCTGGACTTATGTAGTTATCCCCAGCCTGGTTCTGGTTAGGGAGGTTTAGCCTTCATGTCACCTGCTCCCCATCTGGGCTTGGCAAGCGGAAATTGTCTGCGTGAGCTCGATTTGGCCCAATGAGGAGAGGTAGCCACCAAAACAGACCACTTATCATTGGTATGCTATTCAGTGCTGTGTTTGCGTGTGTGTCAGTGCTGCATCAACATCTTTTTTGTTCTGTGTAAAAGGAAGAGTCTGTCTATCAGGATGGAATGATTGTTATAACCAACCTGTTTCAAATCATTCTTCTGTTGAGCTTGTTCTTTTTTCAACCTTAAGTCAATGCTAAATTTACTTATATCACACTGTAACTAATTTATAGACGTCTTAGACAACGCCATCACAAGGCCTATTTTTATGTTGTTGTCTAAAGCACACTGCAGAATGAATTACGTGACCCAGATAACTTGCAGTTAGTGGGTGCATGTCACGCCAGGTGGAATAACCTGGGAATGAGGCCTTGGTTTAAAAAACCAACAATGTACCAAAAGTTAGTGCTTAACTTTTCAAAACAATTTTTTTCTGGGTTATTCTTGTTCTTTCATAACTACACCAGTCCCCATACAAGTGGCACCATACAGATTGTGTCTTAATTTACCTGTCATACTAAGTCTAAAATCTGCTAAATCGAGCATGCTATGTATTTCATGCAAACTTTTTTTTCAATCTCAAAAGTATCCGAAAGGCATATTGTCAACGAAGGTGATACATTCCAAATGTTTTCGACAGCATGAGCCACTGTATCATTTTTTAAAATTAAATAGCTTGAGACACCTCCATTAGCAGTGATAACTTGGGAGTGTCAGCTCCTATAGCCACAAATCAGTCTCAGACATCTTTTTTGAGGAATTTTTGCCCTCTTCTTACAGAAGTCAGCCAATTGAGTGAGGTTTGAGGGGTATCTGGCATGTACTACCCGTTTCAGGTCCCGCCAAAGCATATCGATTGGAATAAGGTCAGGACTTTGACTTGGCCAATCCAAAACACAAATCTTCCTTCTTCTGAGACATTCTTCGCTAGATTTGCTTGAATGCTTTGGGACCCATTTTCGGCCCAGCTTTAGCCACTTGTCTGATGGCTCAATGTCCTGTTAAAGAATCTCCTGGTCTACCTCAGAATTCATGGTTCCCTTTGATGATCTAGTTGGCCAGATCTAGAGGAAATCAGCCCCAGATCTTGACATTCCCAAAACCATGCTTGACCCTTGGGATAAGGTTCTTTTCGTGGTTGGCAGGGTTTTCACCAAACATGCTGGGTCTGAGCGTGACCAAAAATGACAAATTTGGACTCATCAGTCCTGAGGATGGACTTCCAGAAACTTCGGGTTTGTCCAGTTGGTGTCTGGTAAAGTTAATATGGACAGTTTGGTTCCTTTTTGAGAGCAGAGGCATCTTCCTAGCAACCCTCCCATGACTGCCATTTTGATTCAGTGTTCTCAGAGTGTAAGCATGCACAGTAACCTGAGATGCTGCAAAGGAGGTATGTACAGTATCTCACAAAAGTGAGTACACCCCTCACATTTTTGTAAATATTTGAATATATCTTTTCATGTGACAACACTGAAGAAATGACACTTTGCTACAATGTAAAGTAGTGAGTGTACAGCATGTATAACAGTGTAAATTTGCTGTCCCCTCAAAATAACACAACACACAGCCATTAATGTCTAAACCGCTGGCAACAAAAGTGAGTACACCCCTAAGTGAAAATGTCCAAATTGTCAATATTTTGTGTGGCCACCATCATTTTCCATGACTGCCTTAACCCTCTTGGGCATGGAGTTCACCAGAGCTTCACAGGTTGCCACTGGAGTCCTCTTCCACTCCTCCATGATGACATCACGGAGCTGGTGGATGTTGGAGACCTTGCGCTCCTCCACCTTCCGTTTGAGGATGCCCCACAGATGCTCAATAGGGTTTAGATCTGGAGACATGCTTGGCCAGTCCATCACCTTTACCCTCAGCTTCTTTAGCAAGGCAGTGGTCGTCTTGGAGGTGTGTTTGGGGTCGTTATCATGTTGGAATATTGCCCTGCGGCCCAGTCTCCGAAGGAAGGGGATCATGCTCTGCTTCAGCAATAAACCAGGCAAGCCTAGTTCAGCCGTCCCGCAATAGAAAGAGTTGATCGTTGTTGCCTTCCCGAAATTCGAAACCCGGGTTGCCCACATGAACGGCTGTGTTTTAAACCACTACGCCAGAGAGCTATACATTTGCTGGGTGTCAGTATAGCCAGTACATGTTGGCATTCATGGTTCCCTCAAAGAACTGTAGCTCCCCAGTGCGGCAGCACTCATGCAGCCCCAGACCATGACACTCCCACCACCATGCTTGACTGTAGGCAAGACACACTTGTCTTTGTACTCCTCACCTGGTTGCCGCCACACACGCTTGACACCATCTGAACCAAATAAGTTTATCTTGGTCTCATCAGACCACAGGACATGGTTCCAGTAATCCATGTCCTTAGTCTGCTTGTCTTC
>JACXGI010004512.1:0-36252 GCA_016801175.1 Esox masquinongy | reverse complement strand
TATCATCTTTAGAAGAGGCTTCCTTCTGGGACGACAGCCATGCAGACCAATTTGATGCAGTGTGCGGCATATGGTCTGAGCACTGACAGGCTGACCCCCCACCCCATCACCCTCTGCAGCAATGCTGGCAGCACTCATACGTCAATTTCCCAAAGACAACCTCTGGATATGACTCTGAGCACGTGCACTCAACTTCTTTGGTCGACCATGGCGAGGCCTGTTCTGAGTGGAACCTGTCCTGTTAAACCGCTGTATGGTCTTGGCCATCGTGCTGCAGCTCAGTTTCAGGGTCTTGGCAATCTTCTTATAGCCTAAGCCATCTTTATGTAGAGCAACAATTCTTTTTTTCAGATCCTCAGAGAGTTCTTTGCCATGAGGTGCCATGTTGAACTTCCAGTGACCAGTATAAGGGAGTGTGAGAGCGATGACACCAACTTTAACACACCTGCTCCCCATTCACACCTGAGACCTTGTAACACTAACGAGTCACAAGACACTGGGGAGGGAAAATGGCTAATTGGGGCCAGTTTGGACATTTTCACTTAGGGGTGTACTCACTTTTGTTGCCAACGGTTTAGACATTAATGGCTGTGTTTTGAGTTATTTTGAGGGGACAGCAAATTTACACTGTTCTACAAGCTGTACACTCTCTACTTTACATTGTAGCAAAGTGTCATTTCTTCAATGTTGTCACATGAAAAGATATACTCAAATATTTACAAAAATGTGAGGGGTGTACTCACTTTTGTGAGATACTGTAAATCTCCAGATGTTGTGTTTGGGTTGGCATTTACCTGATTTATTATGTTTCTTGAGGCTTTTGGGGATATTTTAGAAGGGCGCCCACTTCCGGGCTGTCATGTTACATAAATTCTCTCCATTTGTAAAATATTTGCCTCACACTGAACTGATGGAGTTTTCACTTTCTGTGATTGTTGTATAGCCTTCCCCAGACTGATGTGTTCTCACTACTGTCTTTCTGATGTCTTCTGAGATATCCTTACCTCTCAGCATGGTGTGTTTTGCAATAACCTCTATAGGTATTTAGTAAAGATCCCTCCTTCGATTGGTGCATTTGGTACCCAATTATTTACCCACCTGATTCTACTTACCTACAGTACTTGATTTTACTAATACAACTTGGGGTTCAATTATTTTTGCACTTTCACTAATTCCATTTTATTTTCACTTTTCTACTATGTGTTATTTTCTCTGAGTATATTTAACAAAGAGTTCAGAGTGTGATGTCAAAGTTTGTACATTACATTAGTTTGTTCATTACTACATCACTTTGTACTATTGTGTGTGAAAAACCATCCAAGTGTGCAAGTTGGACATTCCATTGTCTCATTCACAGACCAGGTTCGATTTGCTCTTTGTACTGCAAGCAAAATAATCAGTGACGAACAAAGTAGGCCACAAGCTACAACCGCACATAGACAAGTACAACAACAAAGCCACTCACCTACCCTACATTCCCTTGTCCATGTGCCCTTCAAAATGACTGTACAACTTCTGTCGACTTTGCGGTAGGTGTAATTGACTTGTCATGGGCAAAATATAATATAGAAGTAGCACTCAACCGGCCAGTCTTGGTCACCCTCATGTAAGTGCAAATTAACAATAAACCAGGCAAGCCTAGTTCAGCCGTCCCGCAGTAGAAAGAGTTGATCGTTGTTGCCCTCCCGAAATTCGAAACCCGGGTTGCCCACATGAACGGCTGTGTCTTAAACCACTACGCCAGAGAGCTATACATTTGCTGGGTGTCAGTATAGCCTCTTGACATTATATAATTTTGTCACGCATTAACATCATGGCCAAGTTTGAATATTTCGTTAGACACTATTATCCATTGTGTCAAACTGAGTAACATTTGTTATTAAGTTTACCTCCACCACAAATTGCATCTATGAACTGTATGGCTTTTGCCACTGGCCGTTTTAACAGCTTATTAGCCATTCGTGAATGACATTGATTCAATAACTACTGTGACGATAACAGACTTTTTCGTCATTTGAAAAGACGAGAGAATCGTGTAGTCAGCAAAGTTTTTGTCTATCCTGAACAAATCCTAAGACATAATTCGAAAATCCACCAGAAATAGTCGCAATATAACAGTAAACAGTTTCCTTTTAGGCTTCCTATAACATAGCTACTGAAGGTTGTAGCCAGCAAAGTTTTTGTCCTGAACAAAACCTCTTTTGCTACTGGACGTTTTAACAGCTAATTAGCCATTTGTGAATGACATTGATACAGTATCTATCAATATAGGTGACGATAACTGACTTTTGTCAAGTGAAAAGACGAGAGAAATGTGTAGCCAGCAAAGTGTTTGTCTATCCTGAACGCTTCCTATTATGGAGCTACTGAAGGTTGTAGCTTGCGAAGCTGTTGTCTGTCCTGAAAAATCTTAAGGTATAATGTGTTTTGACTGACGGGAGTTGAACACGGGACCTGTTGTTCCATAGTCTGCGTCTCTAAACACTACGCTATTTAACAAGAGTCGGTCGGTTGGTCGGTCAGTCACATTCACTCTTCTAGGCCGGCTCCGCTTATGCTGGATTTGATCCGTGGTTTCCTATGGGACAGACTGTCTTTAACCACTATGCACGTTGCATGTGATACGTCTGTAGAGATGTGGTGTCTGTTTACTTCTTGCATTGTCAAACCAATTAGTCAAAACTCCATGGTTCCTGAAACTAGTTTCCTACATTAGCTAACATTCAAACCAAAAAAGGTATAACAGGATCGCTACACTACATTCAACTTGTTAAATTTGAAAGAGATTACTGTAGATGGCTTGCTAATAGCTATACAGTACCTATAATGAAAACAATGACTTCAATCACTCCATGGCTGGTTGGGTTCTTTAGAAAACAATGACAGTTGAATAGCTAACCACTACAATATCTGAACTACGCTATATAAATCGAGATTGAGAGCAATATGTTTGTTGTTGGTGCGGTTCCATCACAATATAACCATAAACATTTTTACTTTAGACTTACTGTAATGAAGGTACTGAAGCTTGTAGCCAGAAAAGTTTTAGTCTATCTTGAACAAATCCTAATGCCTAATATGTCTGGTCCATGGTGAGGATCTGATCAAACCCCGGTTGCCTACGTGACAGTCCGCATCTCCAACCACTATGCTATTTAACAATGGGTAGTCAGTCAGTCAGGCATTCACTCACTCGGTTTGAGACATTCGCTCTTCTTGGCCGGCTCCGCTTACGCGGTCCGGCAAAAAGCTAGTAAGCAGGTTAGTTAGTGCAAGGTATTAACAGCCATTGTTAGACAATCCAGTAAAGTTTTGGCAGCTATGACAGGCTTTGATTGGTTAGTTACACAACCACATTGCCTTGGATTGAAAAAAGTTTTTTAGTAGTTACACAGTGTTACTAAACTTTCATCCCGTCTTCTTGCTACTGTAGACCAAGGTTCTCCACATATCCCGCTTTCCTTGAATAAAAAACAGATGACCGGGAGCCATCTACAATACCCCCTGTTAAAGTGACATGTGATCTTTAGCAACTACAGAAAAAAACAGTTACGACAACCATTTAAGGTCCAAAAAACAGAACCCTACTCAGGGTAATAGACCAGAGGGAAAAGTGCCCCCTACTGGCCCTCCCAAAACACTTCCAGTAACATCTGGTCCCCTATCCATAACCAACCGTCATCAACCCTTCTTAGCTTCAGAGTCAAGCCATCTGTGGGATGCTGGGTGCTAAAAGTCTACTGTCTCTCAGGCATACATTATGATGGAGAGGGCCATGAGCTGGTAGTAGCTATATATGGCCAAACAGGACATGACACACCAAGCAAGGAAATACAATACACAGACTTAGACATGGAGTTAAGGAAGAGATGTGGGAGAATCAAGAAGTGCACACAGCAAGCTGGTGTAGAAAAACTTTACTTCCAGAAAATGAAGTTATTTCATCAGCCGAGATCTAGGCTAATTGCTTTGCTTTACCTAGTAGCACACAGCTAGTTGCGGTTAGACGGTCAGTGCGACCACTCAAAAACACAAAAAAATATGGAGGGTGAGTATGCAATGTTGGTCTAGTAAAAGTCACTATTTGACAAGGAGCAGCATTTTGTGTGTGACTACCGTCGCCCCCGTCAATCAAAGGATGTAGGCTTTGGGTAATAAATTTCAGATTGCTTCAAGGAAAAATTATGTGCACACGAACATCCCAAAAAAGAATAAACAACCCCATTTGTCCAAAAATGTCATCATATAATTTTTTTTGTCTAAGTCTGTGTATATGATCACAGCGTTGGAAGCATACTATTACAACGACGTGGTATACCTCCCATCAGAAAAGCGCCGTCACCTCTTCTCCAGTGCCTGGGAGGTGCTGTTTGCCCTATGTGCAGCCAGCGGAAAGTCATTATTGGGTCAGTCCCTGCCTTGTCTAATCCCATTAGCTTCCTTAGGGTGAGCTAGAGTCTTTGTGGCATTCTGTTACTCCACTGAGCTGGAAGGCTGTAGTGCCAGGCTTGGATGGGGTGTGTTCAAAATTAGGGCTGCAGCTATCGATTATTTTGGTAATCGACTATTCTTTGCATAAGATGCTAGATTATTAGAATAATCAAAATGCAAAAAAACATGGATCACAGTTTGTGGTTTGTTTTTACATGCTAGATATAAACAATATGTTGTAAAGTATTGTTTCAATGTTTCAAGAGCTGAAATAAAAGATCCCAGACATTTTATTATGGGTATGTCTGTATTACCAATCATGAATTCCATAGATTAGGGCCTACTGAATCTGTCAATTGACCATTTTCCTTTTGGGAATTGTAACACAGTAAAATCTTAGTAATATATTATTGTCAATTATTCACGCTTCTTTTGGAGCTTAGTTTGGAGTATCTTGGCAAAGGGTCTGAATACTTACGTAGACGAGTTATTTCAGTTTTTCATTTTCAATCAAATGTGTTTTCACTTTGTCTTTATTGGATATTGCGTGTAGATTGATGGCAAAAAAATCAATTATTAATTAAGACCATAACAAAATGTGGAATAAGTGAAGGGGTTAAATACACTAAAATCTGTCCAGTGAGAAAGCATAAGCAATTGTGAATCAGTGTCACCTGTTTTGGTGCAAATGAAAGTGACAACAAGTGCGTTGGAGAGGCAAAAGCAAGACAACCCCAAAAAAGGGAATGGTTTTGCAGGTGGTGACCACAGACAATTGCTCTCTCCTTATCCTTCTTGACTGATTCTTCTCTAGTTTTGCATTTTGCTAGTGTCCTTTACACTACTGGTAGCATGAGGCGGTACCAGCAGCCCATTCAGTTTGCACAGGTAGTCCAGCTCTTCCAGGATGGCACATCAATACGTGCCGTCGCAGGTTTTGCTGTGTCACCCGGTACAGTCTCAAGAGCATGGAGGAGATACCAGGAGACAGGCCTTTACACAAGTAGAGCTGGACAGGGCCGTAGAAGGGCATCAACCCAGTAGCAGGACTTGGTATCTGCGAGGAGGAACAGGAGGAACACTGCCAGAGCCCTACAAAATGACCTCCAGCGGGCTATTGGTATGCATGTTTCTGACCAAACTGTCCAAACTGACCAAACTGCATGATGGTGGCAAGAGAGCCCGACGTCCTCTAGTGGGACCTGTGGTCACAGCCCAGCACCGTGCAGCTCGATTGGCATTCACCAGAGAATACCAGAACTGGCAGGTCCGCCATTGGCGCCCCGTTCTCTTCACAGATGAGGTCAGGCTAACACTAAGCACATGTGACAGATGTGAAAGAGTCTGGAGACGCCATGGTGAACGTTATGCTGCCTGCAACATCATCCAGAATGACTGGTTTGGCGGTGGGTCAGTGTTGGTCTGTGGAGGCATATCCTTGGAGGGTCCCACAGACCTCCACGTGCTAGCCAACGGTACCCTGACTGCTGTTAGGTACCTGGATGAAATCCTCAGACCCATTGTCAGACCTTACGCTGGTACAGCGGGCCCTGGGTTCCTCCTGGTGCAGGACAATGCCTGGCCTCATGTGGCCAGAGTGTGTAGGCAGTTCCTGGATGACAAAGGCATTAATGCCATTGACTGGTTCTCATGTTCCTCAGACCTGAATCCAATTAAGAACCTCTGGGAGGTTATGTATTGGTGCATTTGATGCCTCCAAGTAGTGCCCCAGACTGTCCGGGAGCTCGCTGATGCCCTGATCCAGGTCTGGGTGAGATCCCATAGGACACCATCCGCCGTCTCATCAGGAGCATGCCCAGACGTTGCTGGGAGTGCATACAGGCACGTGGGGGCCATACACACATTATGAGTTGCCATGATGAAATTCACAAAAGTTGGAACAGCCTGTGATTTCAATTGTTCACTTTGATTTCAGTGTCAGTTTGAATCCAGCCCTCAATCATTTGGTGTTTTTGGTTTCCATTGGCCGTTGTTATGTCATTTTGTTCTCAACGAACAATTTATAGTAAAGATTTTGATCTTTAATATATTTTGTTCACCGAGACCTGATGTGTGAGTTAAGTGTTCCCTTAATTTTTTGAGCAGTGTACATTATTATGTTTCGGAATGGAGACAGTTTTCATTGCCGAGCAATGTTAAAGAATATTACAACCAATTAAATAATAAAACCCAAAAAATATTAAATCCAACTAGATCATATTTGAAAAGACAAGATTGGAAATGCAAAGTTGAATCTCACTTTTGACCCTATAGATTTTCACCCAGCAAAAACACCTGATCACCTTACATGGCAGGTTCTGATATTATTCACAAATATGTCCACATTGGAAATATATTTTCCTAGATTCTCTTGATTCCCATGGCCCTATTTAGTCTGAGTCACTTGCTGTTCGCGGAAGTGCTTCAGCAGAGTGTCAGCCCAGAAGGTCCAACAGTCATGTTTTTCAAAGATAGGCGTCAGCCTGTGTCAACTCCAATGAGAACTGGGCAGGGCATTTTAACCCTGTGGATACATTACGTTGGATACTGTTTTACGAGTTAAAGGACCTGTCATAGGACCTGTTTACATTTAAAATATCTTTTGATGAAATGGATGGGGAATGGATTAGGAGTTTCTGATGAGTTTTGCTGGAAATCTGTTAGGATATGGTGTTTTGGCTATTGTTTTGATGAATAGCAATACTCCTAGGAGGTGGAGGGATGTGAAACATAGTAGTAAGGCACAATGTCTTGCAATGCAAACAAAGGGGGAATATTAGTTTGGTCCAGATTAGATTTGGCAGTGGCTATTAAGGAGAGTGAGGATAGGTGTGGTGGTTAATTGGCAACAATGACTAGCAACTGGTGCTTGACAAGCTGAGGCAAGTAGTCGCACACAGAAGTGGGGGCTGCATTGCCCTAAATAGTGTGTTGTGTAATGTAAATTTAGATAGATAGCAATAACCAGTTTGTCTACCAGTATGTTGTTTAGAAAACAAGCTGAGATGAGGGGGTGGGACCAAAGAAGGAAACTAACCGCCTCTCAAATATAGTAATAGTCTGCTATAATCTGCTGTTCTGGTGTTTCTGGCTGAGGAAAACCCCAATGGGTACTATCCCTGGTTTGTATGTAGTTAATTGTAGCAATCATTTCAAGGTTTTCACACAGCCCTCTCAGATGACTGACTAGTGTCACTTGTCTAAATTAACTATGGTTGATTGACCTTTAAAGCATCTAGTTTAATGGCACACAGTTTTATAGTACATTCCACATTGGAGCAGTAAATTTTAATAACATCATCTTACTGTTAGTGGGATTCCAAAGTATCACTTTTGCTACTCATTCATTTGATATGGTTACCAGGGAGCCTGAGTCACACAGTTTTCAGATGTGTTTACAATGTAACATGGGTAACAAAATAGTGTGTATTTAAACTGTATGTAAATATATGAATATCAAGTTTGGAAATGTAGGGTTAGGGCCTATTTTATACCTTGTGAAAGCTTTAAACCTTTCTCTAGCACTGTTGATTCAAATTACTATTATGAACAGTTGCTGAATTACTGTATGTTTAACTGAAAGGTAAAACCCTTCTAGCACTAACTCTGCTGACAGTTATTTCACTTAATGAATTGAACTAGCTTAAATTGGGTTGTGTTGTGTGTGTTAAGGTTATTTCAAGTTGCTCAGTATAAATGCTTTTACTAGATTACTTAAATTGTAAAAACGTGTAGTGAATGACACAAAACTGCTTTCATGACCAGGATCATAAATGGTAGAGTCCAGTACACACCATGCGTTTAAGGATGGCCATGTCTTATGCCCCAGGCACCCAGAAGGATGACTAGTTACTACCAGACACAGAGGATGGGTTTATATACAGTACATTGGCAGTGAGTGTTTGCTAGTGACTGTAACAGTCAGTTAAAAATAGGGAACTGGGTTTATATAGTGTACTGTAGATCAGACTGTGGCCTGTGTTCAAAATGCTATTGCTGAAGCGTCATGGAAGATGTAAAGGTTATTTCTGATCCAGCTGACTTATGCTGCGGTTGTGGTGAATGTAGTTTCTACAAATCCAGTGAACATAGCCTTTCATTTTCAATTGAGCAATTGCATAGAATATCCACAATACTTCTGGAATTGGGATTAAATCCATTCCTGAAAGTGTACTTGTATGACTATTGGAGAGGGACAGACATACACTGTCTCCATGCCGAGTTCAGGTCCTGGGTTTCTGTCTCTGTTCTGGAGTGCAGTCTCTACCCCAATATTAGATTCTGGTGCCTTCTTAACAAGGGGCCATCTGGCTGACTGTCCAGCTGTGTCTGTCCGTCTGCTCCGTCTGTATGTGCTGTGCCATGTGTCTCTGTCTGCCTTTGTCAGGTCTTATCAGCAGCTCTGTTTCTGTCTCTCCAGTGTGTTTGGGGTTACTGTGCATCAGACAACTTTGATTTACGGTATGTGTACTGGTCACCACCTGACTCACCCGCAGGCATTGATTCTATTAAAAATCTTCTGGTACGTCTATGGAACTTAAGCCGAGTACGTGTTTACGTCTATACATGGTTCATTGGCTAAGTTGCTGGGCCGTGCTGAGATGCGTACTCTGTCTCTGATCCGTGGGGTGATGTTTGCAATGATGTCAGTGTGCGTTTAGTGCTCAACCTTCATGATAATAGCCTAGACAGTACAGGTAATGGGTCTGATCTTACAATGTCTCGAAACTCCTTTTCATTGGGCATACAGTATAGATGTGACTGTATAAAGATAAACAGTATTGAGAACAATACTACCTCAGGTCTCATACAGAGATGAAGGTATCCCATGGTTTTAATTGTGTACTTTGTAGGCTAAACACAATGGTTAGATCTTTATCAGGGACTGTTCTCATGGAAATATAGGTTTGCTGTTTGCTCCCTGATCCTCCCAGGAAGCATTGAGCCATTGGGGGCTGAAAGACAACAATCTTAGTGGACTGGTCCCTGGATAATGTATGTAGTGATTGGTGCATTTTTCTGTTGCATCTATGATGGTACATTCAGATCTTAGCATCCAGAACCAAATTGTGTGTGCATACTAGCCAGTCCGCTCATGAGACTATATTTGGAGTACTGCATGATAAAAATGTCTGCAATTAAAACAATATTCTGAATTCTGAAAGTTGCTGTAACTCCCTGAATACATGCGTTTGGTTCTACATCTGGGCTCCGTAGATATGCAGCTACCATGTGAGCGGCTCCAACAGCACATCAAAGGAAGCTGTTGACAAAAAGAGGAGGAAAGCCTCTGCACTCCAAAGCAAACACTGCTGCTATTCTTAAGCTTGAGGACCGGTAGCCCTGTTGCTTATTCATCCGAGCACCCTCATTTTGATCTCACTTTGATATAGAAATGAAAAGACTGGAAGAGCTCAAAATAATTTAAACCGGTCTGTAAAATACCAGAAGTTTTGCCAAATCTCATGTTTGGCCCTTGTTTTTTCTTCATATATCCGATGCGCTGGGATACACAAACAACTAATAACGGACATCACCCCATGGCTCATTGTGAGCATTGTACCCGGGCTCAAGTGTGTTTCCCCAGACCTCTTATTCCCATAGCCTTATCTAGTGTTTCACTCTTGCTCCCTTTCAGGTAACATTCTAAGGGTGCTATTAAATCCGATTCACATAGTTCAGCATTTCAGTGGGATTTAAATTAATTTGCTGCAGTATATCATTCCCTGACACTTTCAACCCAAATGCACAAAAGATCTGGTAGCCAAACGTAGCTTCATTAACCACAATGAAATTTGTGAGACATTTCTGGCACCACAGGCACAAACATGATCAGCTATCCCCCATAACCGCCCACAACACCATCTCCACACGTTTTTGTAACATTGCCCAGTAAGGTAATTCCCACAGAAGGATGTGGTTAGCCCCACTGACGCCAACTGAGGATCGTTGTCCCAGGTTTGTGTGCTGTGCGCGACAAGGGCAAAGGCTCTAGTAAATTGCCAGTTTTGAGAATCCTGAAAGCAGCTGGATAATTTTAAATGTTAAGTGGCACTCGGGGTAGTGTCAGGAACACTTGATTGGTGTTTTGTTTTAGTGTGTGTTTAGTGTATATTTTAATTTTTTTATTGCCAGACAGACTAGAAAACAGTGGAAGATAAGTGAAGGGAGACAGTTGGAAGAAAACCACTCTGGGAATTGATCTCCGGCATGAAGCTGCCGGAGACCATTGTAAAGCTCATGATTCCATTGCATGAGCTTTACAATGGAATCATGGCTTCACTCGTGTAGTGTTTTTTCAAGGTGAAGAGAGAGGGACAAAGCAATTCTCGATTATTATTTTTTTCTAGAAAAGGTAAGCAATGTTTTAGGAAACAATTTTGCCCTTAAATGTTCATAATATCTTGATGTTGGCCATCTTTACTTTGTAAAAGCATTAGTGTTTTACTTTCAAAGCTAGCTGGCTAGCTAGATTCATACAATTCACATAAAACTTGCTGAACATTTTTAGGTGTGAAACTGATCACTGATGTGTGCAGTTTTACCCTGGCAAGTCACAGTCTCTCATGTGTTGCGTACATATAACATGGCTATCAGCCTAGCAGGATTCAAGCGCCCACTTTATAATTAAGCAATAGGGCCCAAAGGGGGTGCGATATATACCTAGTAGGCATTGCCTACTTATATAGTAACTTCGTTAGAATGGTAAATATACATCTGTCATATCGGTGGCCAATCAGCGTTAAGGGTTTAAAGCAACCGGTTTATCATGTGTTATAGTTGATAGTACAGAAATGGTATGTGTATTTGTTTTTGGGTTGTCTATGTGAGGTGTTGGTTGGCCTTACCTAATTACCCAGGTGGATTAGTTAATGTAACTGTAGTGGTTGGCTGTTCCACGTGACCAGTCAGGAGCAGGATCTCTACGTCAAGATTGGGAGTAGTGCTGTCTCAGCGTGACCCTTTAAGAGGCTTGGAGAGACTGTTTCTCTCACTCCTTCCCAAGGCCTTTCCCTCTGGCTCTCCTTTTCTCTTTTGTTGGATACATTTTGTATTACTATGAGAAGAGGTGGAGGTATGTTATTCATGCTTAATTTCTATTTAGTATTAACTTTTGTGCTTCGTGATTGGTTTTGAAAAGTAATTGAGAAAACATTGTAAAATCTTTAGTCACTCTGAGGATTTCTATGCATTTACTTTCCGTTTTGTGTTTACCTCAATCTGATTATAATGTTAAAATAAATTGTTTTAACCAGTGATGGAGGATAAAGGGGACAAAAGACACAGTTGTCTCCTGCACATCTCCCAAAGATAAGGGAGAAAACATTTTCCTCTCCATTTAAGGTCCTCATTATTAAATGTTTAGTTACACTGTAAGCAGTAATTAAGTTAACGGTAACAACTCATCGTTACTTTGTAATAAAATGTTATCGTAATTGTTGACTATTAATACAGTGTTGTTTAATTTTTGTTCCCATGTTTGTTCCTAATGGACAAGTTTCTACTATATTCAACTTTTGCTTCATTATTAAATTGCATCCAATGAACGAAAAACTGCGACAAATGTTGTTATCCCTTGTGGATGTGTGCCCACTGGTTGAGAGATTATAGCCTATGCTCAGGAGGCTTTACTTACCCACATGTTGCTTGCAATTCCCAATTGAAAAAAAAGGTACTGTCTGGGTTAACTGGTTATTCCTACGAGAACATTTTGCTAGGTAAACAATGTTTCTGTATACCTGTAGGTAACCACATATCCCCACAAACAAAATATAACTTTTAGGCCTCTCAAAATGTTGCTAAAAATATATTTGGATATTAATCTAAAAAAATATATATTTAGTAATATATTAAATGTGTGAAAGGTTTATTTCAAAAGTTTATTTCAAAAAGGTTGTGTTGTGCCCAGTAGCACAACACAATGGAAAGTCTGGTAAACACATCACGTTTTAACAGGCACATTAGGATGAATGATACGTATAGTCCTAAATGCTTAAAATATTCAATATTTTGCCGTTCTATAGGTCGACGTGCTGCATAAAATTGTATGGGCTATAAATAAGTGTAATAGCATAAATGGAATTTAACTATTGCCCTGCAAAATAGTGGGTACGCCAACGCAGCATTGCAGGAATTGCATACATACACCAATCAGCCTTAACATTATGAGCACTGACAGGTGAAGTGAATAACACTGATAATCATGTTATCATGGCACCTGTCAGTGGGTGCGATATTTTAGGCAGCAAGTGAACATTCTGCCCTCAAAACTGATGTGTTATAAGCAGGAAAATTGGACAAGCAGAACGATCTGGGTGACTTTGACAGGGGCCAAATTGTGATGGCTAGACGACTGGGTCAGAGCATCTCCAAAACTGCAGCCCTTGTGGGGTGTTCCCGGTCTGCAGTGGTCAGTACCTACCAAAAGTGGTCCAAGGAAGGAAAAGCAGGGAACCGGTGACAGGGTCCTGGCCAAGGCTCATTGATGCACGTGGGGAGCGAAGGCTGGCCCGTGTGGTCCGATCCAACAGATGAGCTACTGTAGCTCAAATTGCTGAAAAGGTTAATGCTGGTACTGATAGAAAGGTGTCAGAACACACAGTCCATCGCAGTTTATTGAGTATTGGGCTGCGTTGCCGCAGACCAGTCAGGGTGCCCATGCTGACCCCTGTCCACTGCCGAAAGCACCTACAATATGCTGGTGAGCATCAGAACTGGACCACGGAGCAATGGAAGAAGGTGGCCTGGTCTGATTAATCACATTTTCTTTTACACAACGTGGATGGCCGAGTGCGTGTGTGTCGCTTACCTGGAGAACACATGGCACCAGGATGCACTATGGAGTTAAGGCAAGCCGGCGGAGGCAAGCTGGCAGAACATTGCTTTGGGCAATGTTCTGCTGGGAAACCTTGGGTCCTGCCATTCATGTGGATATTATTTTGACACGTAACACCTATCTGAGCATTGTTGCAGACCATGTGCACCCTTTCATGGCAACGGTATTCCCTGATGGCATTGGCCTCTTTCAACAGGATAATGTGCCCTGCCACAAAGCAAAAATGGTTCAAGAATGGTATGAGGAACACAACGAGTTCAAGGTGTTGACTTGGCCCCCAAATTCCCCAGATCTCAATCCAATCAAGCATCTGTGAGATGTGCTGGCCAAACAAGTCTGATCCATGGAGGCCCCACCTCGCAACTTACAGGACCAAAAGGATCTGCTGCTGACATCTTGGTGCCAGATACCACAGCACACCTTCAGAGGTCTAGTGGAGTCCATGCCTCGACGGGTCAAGGCTGTTTTTGCGGGAAAAGGGGGACCTACACAATATTAGGCAGGGGGTCAATGTTATGGCTGATCAGTATATGTAAATATTTTTGGAAAATGCGACTACGTTCAGTATGAACATATCAGCGCTATTATTACGTTCAATATCAACATATCCCAGTGCTATTGGTCCTTTATTGACCCACTATTAAGTTCAGTGGCAATATATAAGTGCCAATTACTTGCCATCGGAAACCGTCCGCTAGGGGAAGTTATGAATGTATTAGGGATGTCAAAATAAACTTCTTAATGCATGCGATGAATTAAATGCTTAACGCCCTACAAAATGTTGTTGCCGTTAACACATTTTTCTTTTTTTGAGCCTCAGAAGTCAGAACCTTAGTTAGTGCTTGACTTGATTCATTTATTCATTTGCAACAGCATACGGGTAACTTTATTTGGCACTTGTGCTGGATTAGTTGAGAGCGCTTCACATTATCTTTTTGCAATACAACATTGTAGAGTAGCCTACGCATTCATGTCGTGAATCGTGTTTACTCGCCACTTGTCTTTGAATCATGCCGTTAAATGGGGCGCTTACGCTTTCAACGACGGCATGCCGTTTATGTGTGAACGGGTGTGACAGCACGTTAGCACTCATACATCAGTACACAGTCTGCACTGTTCCAAGTTGGATATTGGAATATCAGCCATACTTCTCCTCTGACTCTTTTCTGAAAATGATCTGTAGATGCTGTGTGGGCAAGAATCCACCTGTTAATCTTGCTTTTAGCATGGTAAGTTATTTGATGTTGTAGCCTAAACTAGGCATTAATTTCGTGGCCAGTCATATTTCCACTAAAACATATTATAATCGCATAACTAACAACTTCTATGCTGAGCATAAATACATTACATATCTGATCCTGATTAATGCTTGTGGAGAAATATCTCTGGCTACCTTGCCTACCTTATGCCTTTGTCTACAGTATTTATGTAATCTGTCTAAATCATTTCCAAATGCCAAGGTAAAGACATGCATTTGCATCAAAAAAGCTACTTGTTTGCAGGCCCTGACCTTAACCCCATTCTAACCACATTTTAGCCTAATAATCAATATACAATACCTTGAAAAGTATAGGTGTGATTCAGTGTTGGATAACATGCCTGCAGAGAGAGGAGCTGATGGGTATTTAAAATGAATCCAAACATAATCGTTATTGTACTTGGTGCCTTGATCAAGAGCACAATGGTAGAAGATGGTAGAACTATTGGATCGTAGACCAGGAACTTTCTGTTTAGATTTACATGGGATATCAATAGATTGTGCCAGTCATTATAATTTGAAGGGAGACATTTATGGGCCATGACCTAAAGGACCTAAAGAACCAACATGTTCTAAAGGACCAACATGGAAAAAGACAGGTCCTGCACTTATTTAATTTAAAATTAAGCAATGTCAATATTTTACAATAAAACATAATGTCTTTAACATAATGCACTGATTTTTAAACAGAAAATTGTTTATGTAGGTCCAAATTTGAACACATTCTAAAATTGCGATTAATCTCGATTAACTACAGATGTTCGTAGAATGTATTAATAGTTAAATGTGGCTGTTTGCTAGGGTGTTGTGGTCGGGGATGGTGGGCGGGCATATCTGCAAACGACGTTTCGTCCGATGGTTGTGAGTTCGATTCATGCGGGAGGCAAAAGATTTTTTGTTGGGGATTTGTGTTTAGCGTTTTTTCTGTTTTTGTATCCTTACCCTTAACTTTTATCCTAAACCTAACCTTTGTACTGTGAACCCTAACCTTATTCCTAACCCTAATGCCAGTACTGTCAAGCCTAAACTTAACCCTAAGTTAACCTTAACTGTTGACCATAAATGTTATTTGTAACGAGGTGTTTTTCATTTTGAATCGATTACGTTAAGGACCAACATATTAGCAAAACGTTAAGGAGCAACGTCCAAGTCATTAAGCACCAATAGGACAGGGTATATGTTGATAGTGAACTGGAAGCATAATCCATAGCGATGAATTATCATGCCGTGATATCATTCTGCATTTAGTGCTTAACCTTCATGATAATAGCCTAAACAGTACAGGTAATGGGTGTGATCTTACAATGTCCCGTTACTGTGAAGCAAACGTGTGTAAACCGAAAGACTGACAATGCCTGGTACTTAGCCACTACATTGGGAAATATGTCAAACTGTGAATCTGTAACACTGTTCCTGTCCTTTTTCTCCCCAACACTTCCAAAACATTTCTCCACAGTTCCAACCTTTTCAGACACGAGAGTTTCTTTAAATAAATCAAACACTGAGCTACTCTTTTATTATTTGCTGACAATTTGGCATTCTTCTTTTTTCATTTTAATGTAAATGTTCAGATTCAGTTTTTTTTTCAGGTCAGAAAAGTTTTAACTAGTTTCAGTTTTCATATTTCTGTTTTTTTTTACTAGTTTTAGTTTAGGTTTTGTTTTGAGACAGTGAACTGGAAGTAGGTACTTTATCTGCCAAGTTATGACAAACTTCTGACACAGAAAACACCTCATTCCGTCAGTATGTATTTATGGTTCAACATATGCCCTGCAAGGAACTCACAATCCTGAAAAGTGCCTGGAAAAGCAGAACAGTGATGAGTCTTGTCAGTAGTTCATTTTAGTGTTAACAATCTATAAATGGAAATTAGCTTTTTTTTACATTACATGAAATTGCAGATTCAGAGCTCAAAATGGTATACACTGAAATTGACTGAACAGGAATTAATGATGTTTGAAAAGAAACTTATTAAACTGCTTCTGAGAAATTGGCCTTCAAAATTTTAGATTGTCTTTAACTGTGCTTCATTTTAGTCACATTTGCATAATATATAAACAATATTTTCTCTTCACACTATACAACAAGAAACTCTTGCTGCACCAGAGGAATGCGGTAAGGCTCAACACAAGGACATGCTGCACTTTGGCTGGTCTCGGCTATGGTTTTTGCTGACAAGAAAATAAGGTTAAAGTTGGTCTTTGAATAAGACCATGTTTATGGCTCTAAATAATGTTGACTGAGCCAACTGTTTATTAATGTGTGCTGAGTCTAAAGGGGGAATAGCAGAAACAATTTCCTAGTTTAGCTAGATTAGCAGTTTACTTTATAACAACATTTAGTTTTTAATTCCTGTTTTATGGTATAATTACAACCAAGCAAATTATTGTTTCTAAAAACATATTTTCCCAAGACTCTTTATATTGGTAGGAGAATAAGGTTTAGCTTGACAGAATATGTCTTCATGTAAAATAGGGGATAACTGCTTTTTGTTATTGGTTTGGCAGTAACGTGTGGGACAGAGAAGGGCAGTGAGTTGTGTTAAAGCCATCCCTTGGACCAGCTCTAACATGCAGAGATAATCCCGTTTGTGTTTTGTTCTGGTCCTCTGGACCGTTCCAATGCCCTGGCACAATTATTGAAGGGGTAATAGGTAGTACCGTACAGGACTGTGAGACCAGACTAAACCCAGAGACAGTAGACACTTGACATAAAAGGATTGGCTTATAATAAATATATTTTTTAAATTAGTCATGATTTCCTCTCCTTCTTTTTCAGAATGAAGTTTCCCCGAGACCCAAGTATGGCAGCCATTACCTTTTATAGTAGGCCTCATCCAGCTCCTAGCTTTTCTCATGCTTAGTCGCATAGGCACATACTGGGTACAGACACTAGCCTACAGAAGACCATCCTTATCTTTCTGCACACTGCCCCACCCCCAACAGTCTTCTAGGCCCATCCATCCCTCACAAAGAGCCCCTTGCTGGGGCCATGCCCATTCTGCTCAATGCCGATGCCTCCTTCAGCTCCAAGCAGGAACTACTGGACCTCCAGGACGTCCCAATGGGTCCTTCCTTGGACATGGCCAGCCCTGGGGACTCTCCAGAAGACAGCCCAGTGGGCTCAGGTCCCGGCAGCCTCGCCGGAGATGTCCCTGCCGGCCGCATCGTCCTCACCAGAGCCTCTTCCCTGCATGGACAGATTTACCGGGGCGAAGGGCCAGCGGACACCCCCCTGGGCCTCAAGTTTGTTCCTGCAGAACCACAGCTGTGTGGCTGGGGGGCCCTGACGCCACAAGCCATCCAGACCTTCAACACACCTCGCTGGGTGCTCTTCTTTCTCTGTGTGGCCTCCTTCCTCCAGGGCATGATCATCAATGGATTCATCAACACCGTGGTGACCTCCATAGAGAGGCGCTTTGACCTGCGGAGCTACCAAGCCGGGCTCATTGCCAGCTCCTACGACATCGCTGCTTGTGTGTGCCTGGCTTTTGTTAGTTACTTTGGTGGGACTGGGCACAAGCCTCGCTGGCTGGGCTGGGGGGTTCTTGTCATGGCACTGGGATCTCTGGTGTTCGCCTTGCCACATTTTACCACTCCCCCATACCAGGTAAGCATGCCCGAGCGGACAGGGGTGTGCTCAGAGAACCGCACCAACCCGTGCCACGATACCGAGGGTGGAGGCCTGTCCAGCTACCGCTTTGTCTTCATGCTTGGACAGTTTCTCCATGGGATAGGAGCCACGCCCCTCTACACTCTGGGGGTCACATACCTGGACGAGAACGTCAAGTCCAGCTACGCTCCAGTGTATATTGGTGAGTCACTAATTATAATGCTCAGTACATGACCATTGTTCAAATCTTTTTTGGAACATATATTTTATGTGTACTTTTTAGTTTTTATTTTGTGGTACAAGTCATCGCATAGATAATATTTTTGCAGTAAACCGGTTTTGCAGTAAAACCGAAGAAACATAAAAAATATTTGGTCTCGGTTTCTAAAGCCTTTACTACGCCCTCATAAGCACTACATAACTATAACTCTAATTAGCTTTATAAAGGATTCATAAATGTGGCATAACTGTGTGACATAGTCACTGTCAAATTTGACGTACTTTATAAAGGGTGACTGCAGTATATCATATACTGTTGTACTGCAGTATATCATATGCTCTAAAGTGATGTCATGTTAGAACACTGCTCCAATAAAACACTGATCATAAAGTCAGTGTTTTAAAGGACTTTAAAGATGCTTTCTTCTGAAACCAAGTTAGTTCAATGTTTCTAAGCAAACAAAACAAAATATGCACACAATATTATAATTCTGCATATCACGTTGTACTAGAGCTTGTAAGTTTCATACTTCCCTCTGTCCTAAACATTAGCCACAAAATGTTGTAACAGGTTTTAATCAAGCTCTGGTTGTAAGCATGATAAAGAAAAAAAATCTGCTTGTTTGGTAAGTAGTCTCCGATTGGAATGCTCCAAATCATCTTGCCTCAAAGCCACACACGTGATCTGGACAGGTCCCTCAACCCATCAATATATCTTTAATACCCTACAGTAACATGCAGACCATAAAAGTATGATAAATCATCAGAACATTCAGTAGTATGCTGTAACTTTGAAGGCTGTCATTTATAAAATATCCATAAAGACGGGTTTGCATACCTGGGTGTGGTAAAGTCATTGTGTGATTTACATTACTAGTCTGTATGGTATGGACACACCTACTCATTCAAAGGCATTTCTCTAGTTTGACTATTTTCCACATTGTAGAATAATAGAGAAGACATCACAACTATATAATAAAACATATGGATTCATGTTGCAACCAAAAAAGTGTTAAACAGATCAAAATACATTTCATATTGGAGATTCTTCTAAGTAGGCACACCTATTGTGTTCCAGCTTTGCACACTCTTTGCATTCTCTCAACCAGCTTCATGAGGTAGTCACCTGGAATGCATTTCAATTAACAGGTGTGCCTTGTTAAAAATTCATTTATGGAATTTCTTTCCTTTTTAAGGAGTTTGAACCAATCTGTTGTGTTGTGAAAAGGTAGGGTTAGTATACAAAGGACCATCATTATGTCTGTACTGTAATAGTCCATATTATGGCAAGAACATCTCAATCCATAATATGACAAGAAATGTGAATGTTTCTTTACGCGTGGTCGCAAAAACATCTTGCAATATTATGAAACTGGCTCACATGAGGACCGCCACAGGAACGGGAGAAATCGTCTATTAACTGCACCTCAGATTACAGCTCAAATAAATGCCTTACCAAGTACAAGTAACAGACAATCTCAACATCAAATGTTCAGAGGTGACCTCGTGAATCAGGCCTTCATGTTTGAATTGATGCAAAGAAACCACTAATAAAAGACACCACTACTGAAAGACACCAATGTGAAGAAAAGCCTTGTGTGGTCCAAGAAACACAAGAAATGGACATTATCATTCCACATTTGAGATTTTTTGTTTCAACCGCCGTGTCTTTGTGACACGCAGTGTGGGTGAACAGATGACCTCCGCATGTGTGGTTCCCACCATGAAGTATGGGGGAGGAGGTTTGGTGGTGTCAGGGTGCTTTGTTGGTGACACTTATTAACATAGAATTCAAGGCACAACCGGCATGGCTACCACATCATTCTTCAGCGATACACCATCCCATCTGATTTACACTTTCATGTGTTTTTAAACAGGGCAACTATCATGTGTTTTTAAACAGGACAACCCAAAACACACCTTCAGGCTTTTGTAAGGGCTGTTTGACAATGGAGTGATGGAGTCATGCCTCAGACGATCTGGCCTCCACAATCACTCGACCTCAACCCATTTGAGGTGGTTTGGGATGTGTTTGACCGCAAAGTTAAGGAAAAACGTTTGTGGTCCGCATAATGTGGGAACTCCTTCAAGACTGTTGGAAAAGCATTCCAGGTTACTACCTGTGTTGGCAATTCAAATGTCCATCCAGCAGAACAATGGTAGGTGAGGCTGAGGCAAATCTCTATTACACAATAACAGTTTTATTAAACTCGCAAGGAGAAAACATAGTAACAAAGTTACAGTGATGAATCTCTGCCCTTGCTCAGAAAACCATCAGTACTTATATAGGAAGGGTTGTGGTCAGATACTGTGCACAGCTATCTTATGTCAACAATGCACGTTCCCCTTTGTCCCATCCATTCCTAGATTTTACCCAAAGGCGGGTGGCTACTTTGAACAATTTTTAAATACTTTTTTGGTAACTACATGATTCCATATTATGTTATTTCATAGTTTTGTTTCTTTACTATTGCTCTACAATGTGGAAAATAGTAAAAATAAAGAAATACCTTGGAATGAGTAGGTGTGTCCGAGTTTGACTCGTTGTCATTCCACTTTTGAAATGTCACATAGCAGAATGACTGAGTAAAATGGGGCCTTGGAT
Source organism: Esox masquinongy (assembly GCA_016801175.1). NCBI lineage: Eukaryota > Metazoa > Chordata > Actinopteri > Esociformes > Esocidae > Esox > Esox masquinongy. The sequence goes on along the minus strand of JACXGI010004512.1, from coordinate 15,291 downwards.
GTGAAATCATGCTTGCAATATGTGTTTTATCTAATAGCTCAGAAGAGCATTTAACTCTAGCTCAATCAAAGACCCTTGTTGATAGAACTTGTACTGTGGATGAAAAATTAAATTGAATGTGTAGTTAAGAGAATATTTTTATCTACCAAAGAGAATGAATGCCACATACAGGATGTCTATTTTCACTCTTTCCTTGTAGACCGTGGGCCTTCTTTCCATTTAGCTGTTTCTCCACAGACACATTATTAATATACCCTTGATTTCTGAGAATAAGAACTCTCCCTGCTATCCTCATCTAAGATAATTACCACTAGGCCAAGTTCTGGGGGATCTCAATGAATGCTCTCAGAATGTCTGTGCAAGCTTTTGGATCAAAATAAAACTGATTGAAAGAGCAACAATAGAAAGAGTTTAAAAAACAGCTATCAAAACAGGAAACAATTGGTGGAGTAGGATGTCCCTAACTGACACCCTAGTCCTGTGGTCTCACTCTGTCTCCTCAGGGATCTTCTATACAGCAGCCATTGTGGGTCCTGCAGCAGGTTACCTTCTTGGGGGATACTTCCTTAACATCTATACAGAGGTCCATATGACGTGAGTACCTTAGTAGTCAGTCTGTTTCAACTTACCATAAACCTGCACTGCCCTTACTGCACTTAGCATAGGCTCTAGTGTGGCCGATTGTAGCTATCGAGTTGTGACTTTTAGCTAGCTAGCTAGCTTCCTACCTTTGGTTGTCGCTCAGACGATGGCTACCTTTTTTATATCAATGTGACAGCCGCTTAATGACAGTTCCACACACACGTGCAGTCACAGTCAGTTACGTTTCTCTGACCTTGCTAGCTTGATACTCCGCATTTTGGGTGTAGGATGTTGCTCTGATGCTCGTGCGATAGTAAACTGCGTGTGATGGTAAACTAAGCTCAGCTTGATAAAAAAATAATTTCATAAAATATTAAAGTTTTCTGTGGCGGCGCATCACAATTTAGTAGAAGAAGACTGTGGCTTTCCACCGGCCACAATCAAACAGCCTGATCAACTATATTGGAAAGAGAAGCAAGTGACGGTTGTATTAGACACAGGTTTTCTGATCAATGAACCTAGATTTTTTTTAGGTCTCTGTGACCAACAAATCTATATATTCCCAGTCATGTAAAATCCATAGATTAGGGCCTAATTTCTTTTTTATAATTGACAAATGTTCTTTTATGAACTGTAACTCATTTTTTTTCTTTTTTTTATTGTATTTATATTTTTGTTCAGTGTACAGATTGAATCATAGTAATTTCTTCAGATGTAGAACAGTGTCCTCTAGCGGACATTTGTTGTGTAATCTTATAATGCTAGAGCTTACAATGCTCAGTAATGTAAAACTCTCTGTTTTTCCCCCTATAAATCCCTTTCATTTTCTTTATTTGTTCTCCCTGTAGGACTGAGCTGACTCCAGAGAACCCTCTGTGGGTGGGGGCCTGGTGGATTGGCTTCCTGGCAGGAGGGGCAGCAGCTCTGGTTATCGCCCTGCCCATCCTGGGCTACCCACGCCAACTACCAGGTTGCTTACCAATTTAATGCCACTTCAACAGCACCACATAGCACTGACCCATACCAAATCAGACCAGCCATTAACCCAGTACTGGCAGTCAACATGTATTTTCCACCTTCTCTCCAGGATCTCAGAAGTATGTGGCCATGCGTGTGTCTGAGGCTCACCAGCTGAAAGATGGCAGCCAGGCTAGTGCCTCAGACCCTCAGTTTGGGAAGTCTGTAAAGGACATGCCTAGGTAGGTCACCTTATACTATAGCTGACTACAAGGGCCACCAGCTACATCCCACTCCTTTACTCTCAAACAGACCATAAGATTCTGCATTCCTCTATGAATGGACACTGTGTCTTAGGTTACTGTATTCCCACTGGGGATTAGAAAGCAGACTTTTTATCCATGGCAACAGAGGATTACGGAGAGGAAACAGGACAGTGATTACAAAGTATTATATAACATGGAAGAAAGGTATATTTCCCATATTCCCATATATATTCCCATATTTCACTGTGGGAATGGTGTCTTTTCCAGGGTCTTGTCTTATTGTAAGAGTTCTGGATAGTTGTATTTATATAAACTGGGTTCTTAAAATCCTGAATGCTGACTGGCTGATAACCAGGGTATATGTGACCGTAAACCATGGCTATGACATCACATCCTTTTTACTGCTGTTTTTGCCTTGGTAACCAGTTTATAAGGGCAATGTAAGCATGATAAGGCATTTGGGGTGTTTTGTGATATATTGCCAATACACCACGCTGATGCGTCATGCCGAAGAACAGCTCTTAGCCTTGGTTTATTGGCCATATAGGATCACTCTAACTACTACGCTGTTTAACAAGGGTCGGTCGGTCGGTGATATTCGTTCTCCTAGGCCGGCTCCGCTTACGCGGTCTGGCAAATAGCTAAAAAAATCTGTCTCTCACTCTCCTATCACCTTCTATTTCCAATAATTATTTTCCTTTAAATTTAAACAAGGCAGCAGTAAGCATATTTTCCCTCACAAATGAGTCCCCATTTTGAATATGTTCAATGTTTAACAGAAGGCACGCCATTCATCCATGTAGTCAAAATCATGCCAGTGCTGTCAACTATTTGGCTTGGATTTAAGAGACTCTGAGCTCTCTGAGCGTTTATGCCAGTGGTGTATGAAACATCTCTCTCATGAAACATTTCTCTCTGTCTCTCTCCAGATCAGTGTTGCTTCTGCTGAAGAACCCTCCCTTCCTCTTCCTGTGTCTGGCAGGGGCCACTGAGGCCACCCTCATTGCTGGAATGTCCACATTCGGCCCCAAGTTCCTAGAGTCTCAGTTCAGCTTGAGTGCATCAGAGGCAGCCACGTGGTTTGGTAAGAGAGTAAAGCATCAGAACACAAGTCCTACCTCTGATTGGTTTAGCCAATTTTCATTTGCTTTTTACACATCACACTTTGCGATATGGATCCCGATGCTAAATATTAATGAATTTGTCCGTTAAGCTGGTCACACTACAACAGTTTAGCTTTTTCTTTCGGTTCCCGTCACATGAGCATGGCCATAAACCTCTTCTCCGACCAGGCTACATGGTGGTACCCGCGGGTGGAGGTGGCACCTTCCTGGGCGGATACATTGTGAAGAAGCTGAACCTACGTTGCCGTGGAATTATACGCTTCTGCATGGTGTGTGCCCTCATCAGTCTGCTGGCTATCTTCATCTTCCTCATTCACTGTCCCAATGTCCCCATGGCTGGGGTGACCGCTCCCTACCCAAGCAACCTACCGCTGGGCCATCGATACAATGAAGTGTACAATGACCAGTACTTCAGACAAATGAAAAACTTCCAAAATGGGTAAGCCACTCCTGTTAAGCACATGAACTGTATATGTTTAGTCAACTATTTGACCTGCGTGATCAGACTAGGCACTAGTCTATTTAGTGTTCCACTCCTTGTTATGTTCTCTCAACAGGCTGGTGACCAGAATATGTCTTTACATTCACCATTAACATGAATAACACAGTTGTACACAACTGCGTATATGAAAGGTAACCTTTCGATATGTATATTTCAGCTCTTTCTTTGGGGGCAACCTGACGGTTGGGTGTAATGCAGATTGTCACTGTATACGAGAGCTCTATAATCCTGTCTGTGGAGCTGATGGAGTGATGTATTACTCACCCTGCCACGCAGGCTGCAGCGCAATCAACCACTCCCAGATCTCAACCGGCAGACAGGTAATCGACTGGGCACCTGGCGTTTTGAACTACATCAGTGCTTTTAGTGTCTGTGTATTTGCCATTGGTATAACTGTACAATCAACACGTGTTGGAGAAATGTAATGAGCTAAAATATGTATGGCCCGCGTGGCTGTTAGTCACTGACTGTTAGAATGTTTCAGCTACTTTTAGAAAGGGCAACTTCCGCCCAGGAATTGAGTCATGAAATGAGGAGTCGGCGAGAACCCTTTTTTTTATTTATTTTTTTCCACATGATGTCAGGGTTTTTTGAAGTACAATCCTTCCATCCTCCCGGATGTTATAAAGCTTTGACCCGGGCCGAGCTGTCTCAGATCCCTTGGGTGGCTCCGTAAGGGCGTGTGTGCTGAGGCCGACTGACTGTCTCCTCCGTCGTGTGCCGGGCCCTTTTGCAGGTGTACTCCGGCTGCGGTTGTGTGCTGGGTGGGAACGTGACGTCGAGGCTCCAAGGCCTGGCTCTGGATGGGAAGTGCACCAGCTCCTGCCCCCACATGTCAGCCTTCCTCGTCTTCCTCTTCCTCATCATCTCCTTCACCTTCCTGTGTAGTATACCCGCCCTCACGGCTACCCTAAGGTGGGTGCGGATGAGCATCGCCGTTAGAGTAGCGGCGTATGCGACTGGTGACCAAATACATAGCCTGGAACTCTAGGGGGGAATTTTATTTTGTCCGAGCATAGCACTCAACTAACATTTGTAAGTCGCTTTTGATTAGGGCAGTGTTTCTCGACCCTGCTCCTGGGCGCCCCCCCTGCCCTGCATGTTTTAGATCTCTCCCTGCTCTGTCACACCTGATTCAAATGGTCAGCTCATTATCAAGTCCTTCATGAGCTACATCAGGTATGTTAGGGCAGGGAGAGATCTAAAGCATGCAGGGCGTCCAGGAGCAGGGTTGAGAAACACTGGATTAGCGTCTGCTGATTGACTAAAATCTAAACGTTTGAATGGTTCTGGCTCCCTCTACAGGTGTGTTCCGGACAGCCAGAGGTCTTTTGGACTGGGGATACAGTGGATTGTGGTGCGAACTCTAGGTACTCTATACCTTGCTCTTGCTGAAGTTCCTTTATTTTGTTTGTTAAATGTGGACTTGCGACCTAACATTCCCAACTGCACGGATTATATGATGTCAAATGCTTTCCTGAAGGTGGGATCCCAGGCCCGATAGCATTTGGCTCTGTGATTGATATCTCATGCCTGCTGTGGCAGGACCAGTGTGGCGAGCAGGGTTCCTGCTACGTCTACCAGAACTCTGCCATGAGCCGCTACACTCTTATCGCTGGAATAATCTACAAGGCAAGTAGAGGCCTACATGCTGTTTGAGCTGATAAGCCTGTAAGAGGTGCAGGATTATGTTAAAGGATTCCCATTGTACTCGTGTTACATAACAAATGTTTGCTTAACTGCAAGAGAAAGTCCATAATGTCATTCTTTATTCGTTCCCTCTGCCAGGTTCTTGGCACGCTGTTCTTTCTCCTCGCCAGCGTTCTGTACAAGCCCCCTCCAGAGTCACCTCAGAGCAGCTGTGAGAGCACTGACCATGGGGTGGGGGACAGTGGGGGTGACACGGGAGAACTCCCCATCAAGGATGGTCAACCAGAGATGATTTTACAGGCCAGGTTATGATGACTTCAGACCCTGTGTCTCATCGCACATCACTCCTCCCATGTGTGCTCCCTCCATCTCTGCTATCCTGTGTCCATCTCATAGCCACAGTCATTTGCATCCCGTCGGCCTGCCCTCCCCTGAACCTGTGTGTGATGTGATGAAGGATTGGGACCAGGTTTACTGATAGGACCTAATCTGAGAAGTACATGTAGGAAAAAAAAAGTCTTCAAGATTTCAGAATCTGAAGTCCAGTTGAATGAGAATCTGTGCTTATTTGCTTTGGTTTTTTTTTGTGTCTAAAGGATTTGATCTAGTACAGTATTTATGGCTTGTGTCTTGCTATGTGTATGAAGCATTCTTTAAACTGAGTGTTGAGAGGGGTATTGACACCTGTAAAACAACCCTGTTGTTTTGCCGTATCACAGATACTACTTTTGTCCACGCCCAAATCTATTTAAGTGCTATGATGATTTTCATATAAAAATTATAGACCAAGAGTATCTAAAGGCACTTACTGTTAACTTTCCGTAACTATACCTAGTGAAAAAAATAACACTCATATATTTTAACAAATGGACAAACTCCTTTTGATAGCAGCTATAGCACATGTGTCGGTGAATGGCTTATATTAGGCTGCCATTTAACAGAAGTGCAGACATAACCCAAGAGACGCAATGGTGATCATGATGCTATATCCAATTGTCAACGTGTCACATATAAGACGGACCGTTTTGTATGACGGGTTGCTCCCAGTTACCTTTTTCCACGGTAAGACGTACGGCTGCACTTTAAAACCTAATCAGCACTGATGAACAGACTCTGGGATTATATGGGATTAGTATATGTTTGTCTGGCAGCACATGCTATTCGTAATAGATGTAACAGATTGGGACAATGTACAACTCTAATGATCAGGTGGAAAAGCGGCAAAAAGCCTCCTTTCCAGTGGTTGTCACATGTTGTAGAGCTACGGGTCCTCATTTGTATCACCAACAACCATAGGCTGGGATTGGTGGAATACATTTAGATGGTGTGTTACTATACTATATTGAACTATTAATCAAGAATTTGTTTTTGACCCTGGTCATCATTGGCTGAGAAGCTCAGGTATTGGTTTCTGCAGTACTCAAAACGAGTGCAGTTTCTTTTTTAAATAAATTAAGGTTTAAAAAATGAAATGTGATTTGAAAAATATAAAATGTTGCTTAACGGGGCCTAAAATGTTATTTGTTTTGTCATTCACAGTAAAACTCAGTGAACACAAATATGGTTTCACTCAAGTTAGGCTCTGATTGTTAGGTAGTCCCTGATGAATTTGCTATGACAGAAGGGTTCCCCAGCCGCAAAATGTTTGAGAACCACTTTTATCCTAACCTCGAATTGTGCCAAAGTAGCATTGTTCTAATCTGTCTTCTGTTCTGTGATTTAATTTATTAAGACTTTAATGAAGATCAACAGCAATGTTTTTTCATAATGTAATTATTTTTATTTGTTTTTGCTTTATTTGATATTGTTCCAGACATTTTTGTATAAAGACAATTTAATTTAAAAATATAGTTATTGCCTTTTTTGTTTGTTAATGTAACCGTAATAGCACTTGACAATTTGAATTCCTCATGTGTTAATGTATTCATGTTTTATTAACCCGACTGCCTCCTTCCCATTCTTCAACTTGATCCATGTATGGGCTTGACCGTCATGTGAATGCATGTGTCAACATAAACTTTGTAGTCTTGTTGTTAGGCCTCCTCACAGAATGGAAGTGTTTCCTAATATGTCTTGTTATTAAAAAAAGCAATGAATGTAAAAAAAAAACAATAGGTGAAAACAAAAACGATAGGTGAATAATACAATTATTTGTTAATATTTTTTTCATCAGCATGAAGTAGGTATCCCATGGGCTGCCTACTTCAAACCACATACTGTATACACACAGTCAAGCAAGTAGCATGTGTAAATTGCTTATCCTCTCTCCCAGTATCTATCTCCTCAAACACACAAACTTCCTTCATCCTTGTACTAATTTTTCTATTACCACCTGCCACTTCAAAGACACACAGAGCCTCAAGTTTTTCAGCTTTTTCAATGCCCGGGGTTTCAATGAATATTACTGGAACAGTTTTTTTACCCCAATCTCCCACAACACAAACAGCACTTTTGTACCAAACACATTGATGTATTTAATAGTCACCGGGCTCTTCATGAAAGAGTGTTAAAGAACTGAGCAGGATCACAAAATAAGGACAGAATTAAAAGGAAATAATACACTGGGAGAAAGGATTGTAGGAGAAGGGGTCAGTTTCCATGGATACTGTTGAGTCATGACTTGGCAGTTCTGGTGTGTCTCTGGTCCTGTCTGTTTGCAGACATTACATTTCTGACTCTTGGTAAATACACACAAGGAAACATAAAGAAATATTAAAAACACATACAGAAAACCAAACAAACTAAAAAAAAACCACAATTCTTAAGATACTGTATATATTTTACACATACAATATGGAGACATTATGATCATGAAAATATTAATAACATTGCTTTACATGTACATTCATACTATGAATTTGACTTTATAGTATATTTAGTCATCTCTTATTCTTACCTTATCCTCTCTCCCTCTCTTGTGCTCAGGAATGACCAAAATGTTGTTTAAGTTGTGATGCAAAGCCTTCTGCGGGAAAGAAAAAAGGAGAGAACCACCCCTCCAGGCTGAAACAAGCTCTTCCCCAAATGATAGAGGAGAAATGCAGAGAAAATGTATGTTCGGAGTGCTGGTGAGAACGATGGGTCAACGCCTATAACTGGTTCCGCCGTGCCATAGCCCCAGTTAACAGACACTGATCTGAATACAGTACCTTGGACTATCCTCTACTCTGCTATTGAGATTTACCACAACACAGTGCCTTCAAGAGCTGAGGGAAGTCAAGACTGATGGGTTAACTGTGTGTGTGCCGTGCGTGTGTTTGTATTGAACGAATGCATGTGGAGGCTGTGCAAGTGACTGTGTTTTAAGTGTGCCTCTATCCAATGATCATGTCCTGCTGCTGTCATGTCGAATGACAAAAACATATGAAAGACGAACCACACAATGATCCGAAGTTGCAATGTCATGTATTGAGTTTGCACTGAGGGACTACATGTATATTTCTGTATATATTTATTTTGTATGATCACCTTTTCAATATACCATTGCATATACTGTATCCAATTTATGCGAAATTCTCAATTCCATCAGGTTCATGTTTCTTACTGTACATGCTATCATGTGATTTGTGTATTCAATTTAATGTTGCAGGTCCCTGTACAGTCAAGATGCAGCAAAACCTTCAAGATGCTGTTTTGTTTCCCATAAGTACCGCTTATACCTTACATGGAGCATTTGTCCTTATCTTGTCCTAGTTTCTGATTGAGCCCAAATGTTCAGACGACTACGACTGTTTGTAATCAGATCTTATGAACGTAAAAAAGCAAGATTAGTACAAAAGAGGCATGTTAACGGTCTGTGTAACCAAGGCATTTGTGACATTGAAAGCTTAGTGTGAATGTACTAATCCTTCTGCTGGATGTCAGTGTGCACATACAGATGTCCTGTATTCCAAACATTCCTTAAGTCAGTTGTTCACCCTAAAGCATGAAAGCAAACTCCCAGTGTCAGATAGCCCTAACTGTGGCACCATCGAGAGACCAGTCACTGATATAGGTCTTCATCTGAGATAGTGCCAGGAGTATAAATAGGATTCATAGACCAACAAACTCTAATTATTGATCCATTGCCATTGCACCTCACATTATCAGCACAAAGTGTTAATGCTCTTAGTTCATTAATACCACAGAATGTTGCGTTTACTATCTGATACATGTGAATCGTTCAGAATTAGAATGACATTCAACAAAATACAGTATATTGAGAAATATTGTGCTTCTAATCAATTCAGAAAAACAGTGGATAAAATTGGAATTCTAGTGTACCTTCTAAACCAAGTAGAATTGACCCTATAGCAGAGAGCTCTGAACAGTGAGTAACTTCACTGCTTCGCTACATATGATGATACAAGGACTGAACAGTGAGTAACTTAACTGCTTTGCTACATATAATCATACAGACAATACAACTTTTTCATGCAACTACTGTAAGCTTTAATTGGAATTAATGAATCTCTTAATGAATCAACTGTGACCAGTTACTGTGGCATTTTGTTTTTCTAATAGTGTTGGTGACTTTCTGTATATGTGAATGTGAAGTTATCGTAAGGCTTTGCTTTGGTCTGAAACAACAAGCACATTGGAGACAGCTTAGCAATGTGATGTTACTATAATACTGAAATGGGATTGTGGGTGGATTTGCATTGAGCTGTTTCTGAAAAAATACAAGAAAAGAAGAATGACATGCAATTGAGTCTACTTTTGAATGAATATGATAAGAGTGTAAATTCCTTTTTATCCTAATATTTCAGACTACATTACCAGTAGGTGGCAGTAGGTTCCCATGACAGCCACAGCCTGCCATTGCACCCAGTTCATTGTGCCAGTAAAACCCTTGGTCATTCTTTTGAGTCAGTTCTGTCATGAAGAGTTGCCAGGGAGAGATCTGATGTTGCCAGATCTGATGTTTGGATTGTGACCTCTAGTTGAACACTTCAGCTGGACATGGCTGAAGCTCATTAATTGAAATTCTTTCTGAATTTCAATTGACACCGCAACTGTTGACATACAGTGACATACAGTCAACAAGTATTGGCACCCTTTATGAAATTGAACAAAAGTGAACGCATAAAATAAACAGAAACAATGAGTCATATTTTGGGTTCAAACATCTGGGGGAGCTGTATACTTTTGTTTCAACACAATTTGTATAACACAAAATATTTTTATTAAGCTAAACGATTTTTCCAGAGAAACAAATTCAAAAGTATTGGCACCCCTAAAGGATTTTTTTTTTTAAAGTGACAAACTTATGCAGAGTCTAGTGGAATATTGGGGTTATCAAGTCCCAAAATCAACTGTTAGATACCACCTCCATATCAGCAAACTCTTTGGAAGGGTTGCTAAAGAAGTCCTTACTGAGCTCAACCCATAAATTGCCAGGCCTGAACTTTGCCAAGCATTATAGGAAGTTTGATTGGAATTGTGTGCAGTGGTCAGAGGAGATCAAAATCAAAATTTTTGGCCGTGCACACCATCGGCATGTTTGGTAACCAAAGAAGATTTCATAGAAGAAAAGTAGCTGATACCCACAGTAAAATATTTTGGTGGATCACTGATGCTTTTTGGCTGTTTTGCTGTTAATGGTTCAGAGGCTTTTGTTGAGATTGATGGCAAATCAATTACACTAAGTACCAGGCAATTTTGGCCAAAACCTGGTTGCATCTGCCAGAAGATTGAGAGTTGGCTATGGATGGACAATTCAATCAGACAAGGACCTCAAACACACATCAAAATCAATGCAGAAATGGTTGCAGGACCACAAACACCACGTTTTGCAATGGTCATCTCAGTTAGCCCTGAAACCAATTGCAAAACCTGTAGTCTGTGAGTGCCAACTTTGTCAGACCTAAGCTAATTGCAGTTATCCACTCCAGGGGAGGCTTCACAAAATATTGATTGTAGGAGCACCAATATTTTAGTAACCTATGTTTTGCAGAAATAAATCATACTACTTAACAAAACGTGAAGTAAATACATTTTTTGTTGAAATAAAAGTATATAGCTCCCCCTTATGTTTGAGCCCAAAACATGACTCATTATTTTTGCAATCACTTTAGCCCAATTTCATAAAGAATGTCAATACTTCTTGAGTTGACTGCACATATTTCTCAGTGTTGCATTTTACTAGATAGAAAAGACAGTGAATATATTGCAGCATTGTTTCTTACCTAATACAATCCGTATTTGCATGATGTCTCTTCCCCCACACAGGTCAAATCGGTTAGGTGTTATACCCGAAAAAGCACACAACTAAATCAGTTTGCTTAACAAACAACAGTATGTGAAGCTCATGCTAAAATACGCACATTCATATTGGTTTCTTTTATTTATTATCCACTTATTTCACTGGATACTACTTGAATTCCAGTGTAATCAATTAGAATAAGGGCATCCTGAAATCACATACACTAGGCTGGAGTTTACTGACAAGATTGACATGAAAAAGTATTTGCCTGTCTGGCTCTTCTTTCCCTCTGTCTCACTGACTAACTGGCTCATTCACTTTCAATTTGCTTTATTGGCATGACTTACTGATACATAATAGCCAAAGTACTTCGTTTCTTTTTCTGTCCTGGCTCTCTATCTTTCCCTCTTGCTCATTCCCCTTATCTTTCAGAGTAAATGGCAGAGAGCGTCTCATTGTTTCTCACTGTTCAAACATTCAAAAGACAGTGCCCATGTCAACGGTGTGCTTAGACAGCCCAGAGCAGAGGTTTTAAAAACTGGGGTCCTTGGACACAGGGGTCCACAAGGAACAATTCATATTTACAAATTAATCCAGCCATTGCATCATTAGGAACACAGGGTTGGATTATTTCTCTGGGATGCACGAAAGCTTCAGATGAGCCATTTGAAACTACGTCCTATGGCGTTTCAGTGCAGGGGTTCAATTATTGATGATTGAATTAGTATTAGAATTTATGCCTGAAATAGATTAAATTACTGGAAAATACTTTTTTAGGGTCAGCTTGCAACCTCAACATTTAACGCTATTCAAATTACCATGCATTCGTTTAATCTATTTCAGGCAGTGCACAGATTATTCTTTTTAAATGTAATAATACAAAGAACAAAAATATAAATGTGAAGTGTCCCATGTTTCATAAGATAATCCCAAGATCCCAAATAAAGTTATACAGCCTCAAAAGGTATATTTTTCCCAAATTGTGTTCACAAATTGGTTTATATAACCATTAGTGTGCTTTTTTTCAAAGATCATCTGTCCACCTGACAGGTGTGGCATATCAAAACGCTGATCAAACAGCATGATCATTATACAGGTGTACCTTGTGCTGGGGACAATAAAATGACACTCTAACATGTACAGTTTGGTCACACTTGACACTGCCACTGATGGTTTAGGTTTTGGGGGCGCATGCAATTGGCATGCTGACTGCAGACATACCACAACTTCATTTATATTTAATTGCACTCATTTCCCAAATTGCTCAGGCACAGATAACATGGTCTCCAGTGTGCCAGGGAGTAAACATGTAACGTAGGATTATGCTACAAGGCAGCAGGACATATCTTTCATTGAATCATCGAGTCGATTAAAAATAATGCAAGTACACTTCCTCCATCTGGCACCAACAACAACTGCAATGCTCACCGATTAATACTTTATATTTACAATCAAGCATAGCCCTCAATTAGTCCTCAAGCTGATTGATATAGCTTTAATTATTGAAAGGTTCCACAGCCAGGAATCCTGGCTAATATTATACAATTAGTTATGGGGTTGGAGGAAGTAGGTATTAGTATGATAAACATACTGGAGCAGACAGGTAAAGAGGGGGGAGAAAATGGAAAAGGTAAAGCAGAAAAGGAAGCCAGAAAATGTGCTTCACACTGAACAAGGCCAAAACCTCAGCTGAAACATTCAAAAATGTTAGCCTAAAACAAACAAATAAACAAGTCAAGTGACTAATACTGTGAAATGTTGCTAGGGTCCTCTGGACTAGGTGTGTTTTTAGGTGTGGCTGTGGGAATGCTTGAGTGTTTGTGTCTGAATGTGTAGGTTGATGCCGTTATTGATAAATTGCACTCTTGTACACATAAATAGGACACTTAAATATCAACCTTGCCACAGTGGGGCAAAAAGACAATTCAGCACCATGGACAACGCTACACCAGACTGACCCTCAACCACAAGCCTGAGGGACAGGGACTGAAGGAACAAGATGCTGGGCTAACTTCTCTATTGACATCTCTCCTTTCTATTCTCCCTTCCATTCCCTCTCCATTGCCCCTGTTCCTTCCCTCACCCCCTTTATCCTTGCTTCCCTGCCCCATTCCCTCCACACTTACCTCTATCCTTACATAAGCCCATTTAGAAATATACATATCTACATATCTTTCATATTTACCCTAAACTGACAGTGTTTTCTCAGAACTAGTGATGACAGGTTGTAGCCACCTTGGCAGTTTGCCAGAGGATAGGTGTATCGATTACTGTTTGAATCATCGAAATGCGTTTGACCAACCTGGAGAGCTGAAGTGTGATTGTGTTTGACAGGTTAGTTTTATTTCTCTCATTCACGCCATCTTCCAATTTCCTGGTTGCCAGGTAGGATGACTATCATTCAGCTGTCTCTGAAAGATCAACAGCTCTGCTAGGAGATAAGAATGATGCACAATGCTGAAATGTCCATATGGACTGCACAGTATCTGTTTGCGGGCCTTGGTAGAATTTTAGATGAGAGTTGGCAACACACATATGATACTGCATCACGACATTGTGACATCCTCTTCCCATCATGTTACAGCAATAATATGACAGAAAATGCATCAAACAAGCTGATTGATAGAACTTTTCACCCTCCAAATGAACTACCTGTAGCATTATATTTTACAGTATATATAATGTATAGTATTTGGCTATACATGTGTAGATTATATGTGAATACGTACATTGCTAATTGTTAATACCAATAAGCCTTTATTAGTATAGCTGGCCACTTCAAAGGTCTGTATTCAGTGTTTCCCTACTTAGCTCATAAGTCTGCATATCCTGGCAGAAATTGTGAAATTTTGGCATTGATTTTGAAAATATGACTGATCATGCAATCCTTTTATTTAAGGATAGTGATCATTTGAAGCCATTTTTTATCAAAGTTATTTGGCTCGTTTTTAAATCATAATGATAACAGAAATCACCCAATTGGCCCTGATCAAAAGTTTACATACCCTTGAGTGTTTGGCCTTGTTACAGAATGCAGCATGTTATCAGAAAATTCTGGCAGACAACTGGCATTCTTCTGCACGAAAGCTGCTCATGGGATGCTCTTGGACTTTCCAGCACGACAATGACCCTAAGCACAAGGCCAAGTTGACCTTCCAGTGGTTACAGCAGAAAAAGGTGAAGGTTCTGGAGTGGCCATCAAAGTCTCCTGGCCTTAATATCATCAAGCTACTCTGGGGAGATCTCAAATGTGTGGTTCATGCAAGATGACCAAATAAAGACTTTGCATGACCTGGAGGCATTTTGCCAAGACGAATGTACAGTTATACCACCTGCAAGAATTCGGGGCCTCATAGACAACTATTACAATAGACTGCACGCTGTTATTGATGCTAAAGGGGGCAATACGCAGTATTAAGAGCTAATTGTATGCAGACTTTTGAACAGGGGTCAGTTCATTTTTTTTCTCTGTTGCCATGTTTTGTTTTATGATTGTGCCATTCTGTTATGACCTGCAGTTGAATGTGAATCCCATAAGAAATAAAAGACATGTGTTTTGCCTATTTCTTTACAAATGGTGCCTATATTATCAATTATCCAAGGGTATGCAAACTTTTGAGCACAACTCTGTGTATATACAGTATCTCACAAAATTGAGTACACCCCTCACATTTCTGTAAATATTTGATTATATCTTTTCATGTGACAACACTGAAGAAATGACACTTTGCTACAATGTAAAGTAGTGAGTGTAGAGCTTGTATAACTGTGTAAATTTGCTGTCCCCTCAAAATAACTCAACACACAGCCATTAATGTCTAAACCATTGGCAACAAAAGTGACTACACCCCTAAGTGAAAATGTCCAAATTGGGCCCAAAGTGTCAATATTTTGTGTGGCCACCATTATTTTCCAGCACTGCCTTAACCCTCTTGGGCATGGAGTTCACCAGAGCTTCACAGGTTGCCACTGGAGTCCTCTTCCACTCCTCCATGACGACATCACGGAGCTGGTGGATGTTAGAGA
>JACXGI010004511.1:32923-53459 GCA_016801175.1 Esox masquinongy | reverse complement strand
GGGACAGCCTGCCCCTTTGGGTACACCGAGGTATAGATGGAACAAAGGGAACATTTATTGTTGACATAAGACAGCTGTGCAGCATCTTACCACACCCCTTTTTCTGCATAAGTATGGATGATTGTTCTGTATTAATTTAGAGACTCTCCACAGATACTTTGTGACTGTGTACTCTCTCCTTGCAAGAAATAAAGCTGTTTATTGTGCAATAGAGTTTTCCTCTGTCTTGTAAACTGTATGGACTTTTGAAATTGCCATCATAGCTCTTACAGATACCCAGCATGAAAACCCAAAGAGCAAGCAGCAAGAGATAATGCACGGTGGCTAGGAAAATTACCCTAGTAGGGTAAGAACTTAATAAGAATCATAGAGAGGAACCAGACTTTGAGGGGTGGTCCGTCCTCTTCTGGCTGTGATGGTTGAAGATTATAAGAGTACATGACCTTTTGGGCCACATAAATGTTTTTGCATGATCAGATGAGAAGCAGGTCAATAAATGTGTGTGGGCTGTGCCCAGTGTAACACTGTCTCTATGTTTGTCTGATATGTTTCATAGTTGTTAGTTGGTGGGCGACATCCAAGCGGAGATGTTGACCAGGTATGGAGAGACGCGTGTTGACACCTGAGTGTCGTAAGGGGGGAAGGAGAACAAAAGCTGAATGTCATCTGCATAGATATGATAGGAAAGGCCATGTGAGGATATGACAGAGCCAAGAGCCTTGGCGTGCAAAGAGAAGAGGGCCAGGAACAGAGCTTTGGGGAACACCAGTAGTAAGAGGCTGTGCGACAGACACCGTTCCTTATCAACCTCTACACATCAATGGTGGAGTCCATCCTCACCTCTTCCATCACTTTCTGGTTTGTGTCTGTGCCTGTAGCCTAACAAATCCACCTGATCATAAGAGTACATTAAAATGTAAATACTACACAGGTATCAGTGTTTAAATGTAAGATCACAGGATCAGGTGTCTTTGGGAGGCTACTGCATCTGTAATACAATCTATAGTCAGGACATCAGCTACCAAATGCTCCCATCAAGGTCCTACTGACACCAGGACAAGGAAGACTGCATTAAATAGCATTACTGACCCCTCCCATCCTGGTCACCCACTGTTCCTAAACTTCACCTCTGAAAGACAAATAACAGGCAGGCAGTAAACATCATTCATTACCACAACATTATGTAACCTGAACAGTTTCTTTCCCTGTGTTGTGGCTCTCAACAACCAGCCACCTGTTCCATAGGACTCTTTACATTTCTGCACTAATATGGAATCAAACCTGTTACTCAACCAGAATCTACATATATTATACTGGTCATTTCAATGTGTTTATCAACCCTAAATCCTTTAGCGTCACATCAGAGAGAAGAATAGAGGTTGCAGTTCTGTGAAGGTCCACCAGAGGTCCACATAGGACCACCAATAATGATGTAAGACATACAGGTACTTCTAAACAGGCACAGATGTTTCTACACCACTGGTTTCACTCCCATCCAAAGATAAACTGTTGGTTTCATATCTACTAAATGTAGTTATCACAGTCATTCACCAGGGACATATTCTAATTCTGATACTGAGTTACAGACAGTGATGTGTTGATTTATTTCTCCCCCAGGACACACCTGTTTCCCCTCTTATTATTTATAGCTTCATGTAAATTGTGTTTTATCTCCTCTAAGTAAACCACAGTAAACCACACCTAAAGAACTTCTGTAAGTGCAATTGACAAACCTCAATGAATGATAATATAGTAGACTATTATAAAAAGCATAAATATTCTTGACATTCATTTATCAATGTTATGCAGTACTGTCCTTGTCAGACATAAAGCTGAGATACAAACATCAAGCATTAAACAATACTGAAGGGTTTTCATTACTGATATTGATTTTGGTGGCAGCAGACCATAGAATCGTCTTCCACTTGGTTTCTGAGTCTCCCACAAGCTGTCTGTTCAACTCTAGCCAAGATTTGATTGGATGATTTCAATAATGGGAACAGTTATTCATGTATCTCCAAAGAAGGCCAGTTTTGTGAAGCAACCAGGCTATTTTTGCAGTACGAATAGTGTTTCCCACCTCAGCTGTGGAAGACAGATAAATCCTTTAGAGTTGAGTCATTTTCAAGAGACAGTTGTTTTTCTCTTACTTTCTCCGCACCACCTTTCCTCTTCCTCTCCATTTTAACAACAAATGTAACAAAAGCAGCAAATACAAAAAACACGTTGCTCAAGAATGCTGCTGACAGTGCTTCTCCATCACACAGGCAGACTCAAAATATTAGGGCAAGAGGGGCACTTGCCACAGGCCTCTTAGTGGCCTTTCTAAAAAGTGCCCCACCTGTCCTGATATTCAGTTTTGGAGGACAGCCTATTCTAGACAGATTCTCTACGGCCTATTCTAGACAGATTCTCTGTTTCATTTTCTCTCCATTACTTTATATTGGACTTTACTGAGCTCTGGCAAATATGCAGTGCCTTGGAAATGGTTTTATATTCTACCCATGATTAGTGCTTTGAATAATCTGCATCCAGATTTGCTTTAAATATTCCGTCATGACAAAATTCTACTAACCGACTGTGGGACCTCCCAGAGGCGGGTATATTTAACATGGTGTAACATCCGCTCCGCGTGGCACCGCGGCTCCCCTTCCTCTCCGGCGCTCCACCTCAACGGCGTTCTAACCACCGGCAGGAGAGTGACGGCAGCAGCACATCCTGAGGACGCACCAGTTTCCAATCACTGATTAGTTGTGTTTATATTCTGTTGTTCACCATCGCATCTCACAGATTATTATTAGTCTGTCATGGCCGTGTTGGTGTGTTTAGTTAAACCTTTTCAAAATACTATAAAGAAAGACTGATTGTTGTCGTCCATTTTGTTTCTTTTCCCTTTTTGCCTCAGTTTTACACACTCATTACACTCACACCATCACACATGGACCTGAACTGCACACTGGTGGACTCCATTAAACTAATTACATGACTTCTAAAAGCAGCTGGCTGAACCACAGCTCTTTCAGGTGTGTCATAGCAAAGAGGTTGCAATTAAACAATTTGCAGTTTGTATTTTTCACTTTGACATCATGGATTTTTTCTGTTGATCAGTGGCAAACACTTTTAATTAAATCCCTTTTAATTTCATGTTGTAAAATCATAAAATGTGGAGAAGTCCAACAGCGTGAATAAGTTATAAGATAAAATAGTCAGCAATTTTAATGTTTTTGAAGTCCACCTTAGAAGCTAATTAGCTGAGAGAGACAGACACCTCTTCCTCTGGTCCTCCCTGTTTGTCTCCTTATAGGTTACCTATAGAGGCCCCTCCCTCTGGTCCTCCCTGTCTGTCTCCTTATAGGTGGGTCCTTCAGTCTCTCCTCTCCTCACACTCCAACCTGTTCATCTCTCATCTGAACAGTAAGGGTTGTTCACATCACACACTGACAACATGCTGGGGACACTCTGCACTCTCATCACTGCTCTAACATGTAAGTAGTCTGACTTACTGGAGGTTTTACTTTATGTTTTATTAATAATGAGTCTGTATGTTTCTCGTTACTACATGTCATCTTATTTCCCAGGTGTCAGTGGTGTGACTGTGGTTACACAGAAGCCTCCTGTTGTGACAGTGAGGAAAGGAGAGATGGTCAATATGGACTGTAACCTGGGGACTGTTACTGGTAGTGCTGCTCGTTGGTATAAACAGGTTCCAGGAGGAGTTCCTCAGTTTGTTTTGTATTTCCACCACACTAATAGTGCTCCTACTTATGGTTCTGGTTTCTCCTCCCCTAAATTCACATCTAATTATCAGTCTAAATCAGATTATCGTTTCATTATTAATGATGTGGAGGAGTCAGACTCAGCAGTGTATTACTGTCAGACATGGGACAGCTCTGCTAAAGAACACATATCACAGTGATATACACCATGACAAAAACCTCCTCAGCAAATATACTCACTTCTGCTTTCAGCTGTTCTGAATATAGACAGTAACTGAATGTCAAGTCATCCTGAACCAGTGTGTCTTCAGTATGAGAACAGACCATGTTGGTGTTTTACAGAACCCTCCTATACATTTAGTAGAATGTTATTAACTAGTACACTCCTGACTCCTAAAGTTAAATATTCTCTTCTGAGTCCTAACAGAAAACCCCATGTATCATATAAAAATACCATGATAGTCAGTCCCCTTGTTTACCGTAGACACGTTATATCAACAGGAAATTGTTGATATATTGTTAGTTCACAATCCCAACTGGTTTACAATAAAGACATATTACATTATCAGTCATTAAGTGATATACTGCAGCTTACAATTTGACCAAAATCTGAGTAAAATTATAGGGCATTTTGTTGATGAAAATGGCTCAATGTTTTTATCTCTGTGACAATAACTAAAATAAAAGTCAAATGACAAAAATGTGAATTAAATTTCAAGATATTATTACTAGACTAAATAAAAAGGTGCAAAATAACACTGACACCAAACTGTGAGCAGTTATGGTTAACTGTCTGTCTCATGGGCAGAACAACATTTGATTTACCTTATTGGTTTAGGGATTAAAAATACAGCAATTTATTTACTAGTTCAACGCTCTGGAATACAAAACTACCATGTCACCAAACTTATCAACCTAAATCATCAAATAATACTCAGCTTCACTAAACGTTTCAGAGCCTCATGGTCTAATTTCTGTCTTACCTTTAACTTCCCCCAGGCAGACGCAATTAAACAACAGGATTAAAAACTTCAATTAGACAGTATTTTTAAACCAGGGTAGCATGCAATTAAGGCTCTGGTCACTCTTATTTCAAATGTCTAAGTTATTATTTTGCATATTAATACAGGACATTATGACAGGATGATCTAAGGTTACTAAGAAGAAACAAAATACCTTTCTGTTAAATTCAATGTAAAGACTAAAAAACTGGCAATTATTGCATTCAGAATGCAATCTTTATTTCATACAGCATACTTCTGTTTTTGATTTGGTTTCTTAGTTACTGTGATTAAATAGCCAAAGATAATTTCTCAGAAGTTAATAGGCTGAGAAATTGAGGCCCATCCCTCTGGTCCTCCCTGTCTGTCTCCTTATAGGTTACCTGTAGAGGCCCCTCCCTCTGGTCCTCCCTGTCTGTCTCCTTATAGATGGGTCCTTCAGTCTCTCCTCTCCTCACACTCCAACCTGTTCATCTCTCATCTGGACAGTAAGGGTTGTTCACATCACACACTGACAACATGCTGGGGACACTCTGCATTCTCATCACTGCTCTAACATGTAAGTAGTCTGACTTACTGGAGGTTTTACTTCATGTTTCATTAATAATGAGTCTGTATGCTTCACTCTGCTATTTGTCAAGGAATTTAATGTAAATGATACAATAAAGGCAAAATACTTTTCATAATGATGTACTGTATGTATAATGTCTTAAAATATGTTTATTTCCCCCAGATGTCAGCTGCCAGAAAACAGTGATACAGACACCATCAGTACTGACTGTCAGTACAAAGACAACTACCAGTTTTTACTGTGACATTAGCAAAGATGAAAGCTATTATGTAAACTGGTATAAACAGGTTACAGGAGGAGTTCCTACATTTGTATTAAGGTTTTACCATTCTCATGCATCTCCTGACAAATATGGAACTGGGTTCTCCTCTGATCGTTTCACATCTAAAGCCACATCTAATAAGGATTATCAGTTTATCATCAATAATGTGGAGGAGTCAGACTCAGCAGAGTATTACTGTCATACATGGGACGACTCTGCTAAAGAAGTTGTATCACAGTGATAAACACCATGACAAAAACCTCCTCACCAAATACATTTCTGCTTTCAGATGTTCTGAATATAGACACTAACTGAATGTCAAGTCATCCTAAACCAGTGTGTCTTCAGTATGAGAACAGACCATTTTGGTGTTTTACAGAACCCTCCGATACATTTAGTAGAATGTTATTAACTAGTAAACCTACTGATCCTAAACAATGAATCGTACTGTGATGTTGTAACCTAACAGAAGAACCCATGTATCTGTCACGACTCCCTCCCCTGGGGCTCCCCCTGGTGGTGCGCCTGGGCTCCGGCGGTTGGCATCACCGGCCTTCTGAAGCCACCGCCCCCTTCCCTCTGCTACCATCGCACCTGTTCCTCGTTTTGTGTCATTATGTTAGGTATAGGTTTGTCTGATTGTTAGGGGGGTTTTGTGGGTTATTGTTTTTTTTGGAGACACTCTGTCGACATCTATGTTCTTTTCTTTTACTGGACACTATACATTGTTCAGTGTATTCCGTGTATGCCTGTTTGGCACCCTACTACGCTTGCTTCACCTAAATAAAAGAAAGCAAGCTTCCTCCCTGCACTTGGCTCCTGTTTGTCGACAGATCCGTGACAGTATCATATAACCATTGTGACAGTAGTACATCAACAGTCATTTGGTGATATACTGTTCACAACTTAACTAGTTTACTGGAGAGGTATTAAATCAACAGTAATTCAGTAGTTTACTGTTAGTTCACAACCCAACTGGTTTACAGTAGAGACATATGACATAATAAGTCAGTAAGTGAAATACTGTTAGTTTACAACCCAACTGGTTTACAGTAGAGATATTTTACATCATCAGTCAGTAAGTGATGTACTGTAGCTCACAATTGGACCAAAATGTGAGTAAAACGAAAGGGCATGTTGTTGATGAAAATGCTTACTGTTTTTTGTCACTGTGACAATAACTATAATGAAAATAATAATTTAAATGACAAAAATGCGAGTTTAACTCAAGATATTAATACTGGACTAAATAAACACTATAATAACACTGACAATCAGCTGTGAGCAGTTATGGTTGACTGTCTTTCTCATGGACAGAACAACAATGATCTGCAACACTTGACTACACTGTCGCCCCAACTTGTTTAAATCATATCAACCTAAAACATTAAATAATGCTCAGCCTCACTAAGCATTTCACAGCCTCATTGTTTAATTCCTGTCTTACCTTCAACTTCCCCCAGGCAGACACAATGAAATAACAGGATTAAAACTTACAGTAGGCAGCTTTTATACCAATTATGCTGTGGTCACACTTATGACAAATGTATACACTGTTTTTACAAATATTAAGATGTGACATGTGGTGACAGGATAATGACTTTACACACCTGAAATAAGATTACTTAGAAGAAACAAAATACTTGTTTAATGTAAAACAATGTAAAAACAAAAAATATTGGCTATAATTACCATTTATATTCAGTTTGCTATTTTTATTTCATAGAGTATAGTTCTGTGTTTGATTTGATTTATTTGTTACTGTGATTAAATATCTGAAGATAATTTCTCTGAAAGTAGTAGGCTGAGAGATAAAGTTCCCTGCCTCTGGTCCTCCCTGTCTGTCTCCTTATAGGTTACCTATAGAGACCCCTCCCTCTGGTCCTCCTTGTCTGTCTCCTTATAGGTGGGTCCTTCAGTCTCTCCTCTCCTCACACTCCAACCTGCTCATCTCTCATCTGGACAGTAAGGGTTGTTCACATCACACACTGACAACATGCTGGGGACACTCTGCACTCTCATCACTGCTCTAACCGGTACATTGTTCATAAGTGTTTGATTTATAGACATTTTGAATGTTACTTTTTTAAGTATAATAAGTTATTGTTTGTAGTTTATCTTCTGATAATGTGATGTGTGTCATCAGGTGTTCATGGTGTGATTGTACTGACCCAGAAGCCCTCTGTCCAGACCAAGACCACAGGACAGGAGGTCACTATGGACTGTAACATTGGCAGATATGCTGGAAACTATGTCCATTGGTATAAACTGGTTCCTGGTGGGGTTCCTCAGTATGTTCTGAGTTATAGCTACGGTGACAGTTCTCCTTCCTATGGGACAGGATTCTCCTCTAGTCGGTTCAACTGTAAATCCAGCAGTGTATTTCTGTCAGACATATGATGATACTGATAGTGAGGTCGTATCACAGTGATATACATCATGACAATAACCTCAATGAGTAACACTTCTGCTTTTTGAAGCATAGACTAGTGAACTACAATGTAAAATACATTGTCTGAACAACAGGATCATCCCCTGGTCCTGGAGAGAAACTGTCCTGGTTGTTTTCCCTCCAACCCCATGTATATTCAGCCTCATTCAGTCATTAACTGTCTAATTATTAGAGTCAAGTGGGCTAAATTAGGGTTGGAGTGAAAACCACCAAGACAGTAGCTCTCCAGGAGCAGGGTAGGAGACCCCTTATACCATTATTATCTTCATGATCAACATCATTATTATTAAGTCCAGATTGGATCATGTGGATTGTGCTTTAAATAATGGATTCACATGAAAAACACTCAAACAGCTGAATGTGATGCTATATGATGTTTCCACAGAGAGTGAATTCCTGGAAGATCTAGAGATGTTGGTAGAAAGTGAATCTGTCTGAATGGGATGTTTCAGTTCCTGTCCTCTCAGTAGTGAGAGTGAGGAGGTTTTTGTATGACCAAGTATACAACCTGAATCACTGTGGTATTCGGACAAGGAACCGAGCTCATTGTCACTGGTGAGTAGATTGTTTTCACCTTGTTTCATGGATGTTTGTAAAAGTGGAGTTAAATGTTTATGTATTGAACATGATATTCAAATTTACTATTATTTATGTATATTGGTCTTAGACTGATAATAATGTGGAATGGACAATGTGCATAGTATTTTTGATAGTTCATTTACAGCCTACTTCTTGACTATATGTTTTTATTATAGATTGAAGGCATTTTTAATTATTTGTACAGTAATCATGTACTTAGATGATACATGGTGTGAAGTGTACATCATGTGAAGTGTATATGATTTTGTATAACCTGAAGTCCCATTGTATAATAATATAACCTGTGTATTTAAATGGTAGCTAAACACACTGTTGTTACATAAATAGCAGTTAGTGGAATTTATGTCCGTTGCAACCAGTCGTTATTGAATAAATGGTAATAGAAATCAAAATGATATCGTATTTTGGACAAGTACAAATACGCAAATGCAGAGTATTGGAAAATAGGAAATAATGTTGCTTAAGATACCTCTTAATTTTATGTAAGACTTTTTAGAATTGTTTTCAGCTTTCAAGAAAAAGTTTGTATTATAATTACAACAACCCTGTTTAATTCTGGTAACAAACATATATAATGACAGTGTTATTTTTCTACTCATCCATTGTTCCAGACTCTACTCTTCCTCCACCTGTCCTGACCATCCTCCCTCCATCCAGTGATGAGTTGAAGTCCAGTAAAGTCACCCTGGTGTGTCTGGCCAGTCAGATGTCCATGGGCTACGCCGATGTCAGCTGGACCGCAGGTGGGAGTCCAGTCACCAGTAACATCGTTACCAGTACTGCTATACCACAAGACGACAAGACCTTCCAGCTCAGCAGCTATCTGACCATTGACACGTCAGAATGGAACCAGGACAAAGAGTTCTCATGTAAAGTCACTGTGGGCTCCAAGTTCACTAAGAAAGCCATCAGGAAGTCTGAATGCAGCAATGAATAGTAGAAACCTTTAAAGTGAAATGTTTTATCTTGCATATGCAATATTTTATTTAAAGGAAGAGAAATTCCTGTATTCATACATATATCATACATAATAGACACAGTATAATACATGATTAACAGAAAATGTGTGAGCTTTGCAATATTGTTTGAAAATTAAATAAAGAGCATAACAGAAAAAAAATGCTTGTATTTCTGCATGTTAAGGAACATCACTGTTCGCAATACTGAAATAGGGTGATTTTTGGAAATATGAATTTATCTGATTTAAATAGAGTTTTTCAGTTACTTGGGGTCTAATCCAGGTTTACTCTAATATTAAATAATGCCTCTGAAATATATAAATATACAGAAAAATATTGTATTATTATGACAAGACTGTTTTATGAAATTATTCTGAAAGTACTTTATAATCCTCAAAATCTTTAAGCTGTTATTAAGCATCACACTTTCTTCTAAGCAATAATTATTTTACTCTCTCACTGTATGAGGAAATAAAAACATATATTAACATGGCATATATTCATACATACAACAGTGTTATTTTTATATCTTACTACAATGTACAGTAACATTCTACAAAAAGAGTGCAAAGAACAGAGTGAAAACAATACTGTATTCTGCTGCCATCTTGTGGTTCAAATACTAGTTCAACAGCATAATTTGAAAGTCCTATAGAACATTTTACTATATTTAACGTTATTTTCAGATACTATAAACATAAACAGAGTGTGTTTATACACTTGTCACAATATAAAAGTATTAACTGAAAGACAAAATCAGTATCTAATAGTATACTGTTGTTGATTATGTTCAGTAGCTCTATAGAAAAACACATGTATCAGTTTTTGGTTGATCTTGGTCCTAGATGGGTGTGGTTGTGCTTTACTCTCTCAGAACAAAAAGGTGTGTTCACTATTTTTAGGGTACAATAATATTCACTAGGGTAACAAATGAGCCAAATACACATTATGTACCTTTCTGTTGAGAAATTCATTTGCATTAATCATGACTGTGATTAATGATTCATTTATTAATGTTCTTAGAGCAATAACTATGAAGCACCACAAGAGAGCCTCGGTCAACTTAAAACATATGCTAAGATCTATGTAACACATATTAAATACTGATTGCCAATACAGTAATTTGCCACATCTGAATGTCATTAATTATTTCATTTGCAAAAACCCATCTAATTGTAAGACTCTTTCAGGCCACAGATGTTAACCTGAAAAAATGTTAAACCGAGAATGATAGAATTTCAACCGCGAGGCTGTTTTTTAAGCTGTGAACTCTTTCCCTCTACAAAGGCAGACTATTGGACATCTATAAGCAAGGGTGAAACGTACTTGTACTGTTCAATGACAGTAAATATGAATCTAATCTAATAAGCAGTGGTGAACCGTGATTATTGGAGCCAGGCTCTCAGTAGCTGACGTCATACATATAGATCCGTTAGACTGGAAATATGTCATCCAGAGTAGGCTCTCATCTCCACGCCCTGTTGAGGGGGAAAACCAACCTGCATCCCACGTAGATTACAACAGCATAAACAAGACAAACCTGCCGGCTTAAATTAATAACGCTTGTTATGCAGAAGAGTTGCTGTGCAGTTGGTTGCATCAACAATAAAATAAAACAAACCTGATCTGAAATGTGTTTATTCCCCTGCCATCCCACACGGAAGTATTATGTTTTGACATATATTTCAAAATCATATATTTTTAATATGTGCCTAAATATTTTTTTAAACATATGCTATTATATGTATTATATGTATTACTAATGAATGGCCGTATATTTCATACATATATTTGAATATTCGATTTTATGTCTTAAATACATGTAAATATATTTACAAAAATGACAAAATTATAGTTGATAATATGCAGTTAGCATTTACATCTAATTGATATATTTCCATATTTGTATTGTTTCCTGTCATGGGTTTATTATGTTATCTAACAATTTCTTTAAAGCACTTTTACGGAGAGGAATGGTATTCATGATACTGTGTTAAAATGTATGCATCTTGTTTTCATAATGAGTCTTTTTTTAAATGTAAACTTGGAGTACAAAGTGGTTCATTACATTGAAACAGAAAATGGTGCTATATGCTGCTTGATAGTGACTAAAGTCAAAACTTTGGTGTTTTTAAACATTTATCATTATATTGTGACACAATGGCAGTTGGATGATACAGTTGTGAGGTGCGAGGGTAGTGGGTGTGTAAAAGATGAGGCAAAAAGGTAGGAACAAAAATACTCCGAATGAAGGAAATGGTTTCTTGTATTTAATAAACAGAAACAGCACCACATGGTCAAACAGGCAAGGACTCAATAACCTGTGAGGTGCAGGTGAAAATGAGAAACCTAAATAGAAATCATAATTACTAACTCAAAACAGGTGTGTGTGTTTGATGGGTGCACTGCTGCCATCTGCTGCAGCCGGCAGTTAGTACACCAGCGAGGGGGAGCGCCGGAGAAGGAGAGAACACGCCGCTTCACGCAGAGAAGCCATCACAACTGTGAATGAAAGGCCTTATTAAATTAAGATGACTGACTCTAACCAGTTGTTTCTTTACTTGCATTTACAATGTATTTAATAGGAATTATGGTAAATACATACTGTACAATTTACAAATCGTCTCTTGTTTGTAAAAAGATAATAATTGTATTTTCACAGAAATGAATGTAATACAATAAGGCCTAGACTGGTGGTTATGTTGGTTTGCTCCCCATTTTCTCCATCATGTGTTGATGAGAAATGCTTAAAGTACTGCATATTCATATACTTCATTATTTTAACACATAATATTCAACGTAAAAAAATGACATGCATTGTATTATGATATTGTCAGAAGCGCAAGTTATATATTTCATGAACATATTCACGGCACATATGTAAATATATGTTGAGAAATCCTCTACATATATGTGCATATAGGTTTTGCATGAGTTTTCTACCAGTTTAAATTAATAATGCTTGTTATGCCAAAGTGTTTCTGTGTAGTTGGTTGCACCAACAATAAAACAAAAAACCCTGATTTGAAGTGTGATCCCCTGTCATGTCCTAATAAAGATCCTGATAGAAGGGCTTTATGGGTCCAAGCCATACGAAGGGAAGACAATGCCGGGAAGCTATGGGACCCTGCATCTCCACATAATTATGTTTGTAGAAAACATTTTGTATCAGATAAGAGCTCACTTAGGTAACACAGTGTCTGACTAACAATTATATGCTATGACCAGAGAGCTATCTATAAATACTATCCCTGTGTTTAGGTTAATAATTTCAATGAGTGGCGTTACGAGGGCCTTTCCCACATGCTCCAGGAACACCCTCCTCTTGTTCTGCTTACGAGGCTGTACGTTCCGACCACCTTGTCTAGGTTGTCCACAACGCCTTTGTTGCAGTTGTAGTCCGGGATGATGGCAGGTTTCCTGTCCTGGTGCTCGCTAATGTCCGCCTCTGTGTGCAGCGTGCTCAGCAGTACCACGTTCATGTTTTTCTCGGGCACGTAGGACACTAGAGTTGAGCTCAGCGTGAAGGCGAACCTGGACGAGAAGATCTCTCTGCCCTTTTGACGCGAGCAGTGCGACTGGGAGCTCAGGCTTTTTCCTGCGAACCGTGCCCACCATCGTGATCTCCCTCCTCAGGAGCTGCTGCCCGAGTTCATAGGAGGTGAAGAAATTGTCACGTGACATTGTGACCCCTGAGCCCCTCTGTCACATCGAGCCAAGCATTTCTACAGTTCAAAAAGAACCAACTTTGAATGAGGAGAATAAAGGTAGGAGTCAGGTATCTCCGGATATGATCCTGTGCCCAAGCCAAGCCGAACAAGCTATCCCCGGGCCTTATATATTATTCTCATATAGGCTATAAGAATAATAGTAAGCACATACGCTTCATATAATGTTGAATACTGTTAATAGGAATGATTACATTCAAGCAATGTGTTTTAATGTGTTTTAATTGATTTGCTGATGTTTTTAATAGCCCTGTGGGAGGCCGGTCATTTAAAATACTGGTAGGCCACGTCAGTTTTGCCACCGTTCATAACTTCAGCCAGCATGTAACCTATTGGGTCATTAGCTGTGTTTCGTTCAAGAGATTGATCTACTTATTTATGTTTTATAATATAGGCTATTTTTCACACAAATAGGATGTTTCTTGACCGCTATGTGCTTTCCGTGGTGCAGATCGATTCATACAGGTTAATTTCTGACTGCCGTCAATGGTGCTGAATGTATTGGCTATATTGCGGCTACTTTGGTAACAGCTTCAAATGTGCCCTTAGATTACGTTTTTAAGTCTGCTGTTGTTACAATGTTGACAATGGTTAGTAGGAATTAAGACACAGCCTTACCAACCAAAATATTTTAATTTGAAGGGAAATATTGGTGTTGATAGGGGCCCGTGATTTTTGTTTGCGCATGGGCCGGGGGCGATGAAGCTACGCGTCTGTTGCAACCGTTTATATTTACAGTCAAGTCTCAAATTTCTAGATGGTTCCACTTTCACACCAAAAGTGCTGCTCATTGTTAATTTTACGCACGGTCATGAATCTGTCCGCATCCAGAGTGAACCTAACCGTCACCAAGCTGGACAGTGTCCCCACAAAGGTCCTGGAGAGTACGTTCTTCCGGGATAAACATGGAGTCCTCTACCTTCTTTGGCTCCCAGTCATCTGCACAAACCGCTTCACATGAAGCATTAGGACCCTACTCAGAGAAGCAGACAGGCATTAGCACAGACAGGCAGGCATTAACACAGTCCTTTACTCAAAAATGTGGTTTGGTGTGTTGAGAACAGATCACAGGGGTGGGGAGGCTCACCGGGGCAGTGTCAGGAAGTGGGTGGACACAGATGCCATGCTGCTTGAACAGTCTCAGCATTTACATTCCAGTGGAGACAGATAGGCCGCAAAGCACAGCAATACAATTACTATAAACATTATATTCACAATAGCCTTACTTAACATACTAACTTTTGGTTTTATGTGCTTACCATGAAGTAGTGTTCCAGGCTATATTTCAGGTGACCGCTCAGACTTAGTGACAGGTGGTTGTATTTCTCCTGACCAAACACTACAGCTCCACAGCTTCAGGGGCAGAAGGAGGGATGGAAATGCATCAGTTCTCAGACACATTAATTCTACCTGCCTTACCCTCTAGATTCTACATTTTCTTCAAACATTAAACCTCACCAAGGCTGCATCTAAAGAGTAATCTGTCTACATACACGCCTGTTACACACATGTAGTGCATTTAGACATGTCAGTTACCTGGTGCAGGTGCGTCTGAAGTTCAGGTTACCTGTTGCAGGTACGTGTAGTGTTCAGGATACCCGGTGAATCCTTCAGTGCCATACGATCCTCCTTCAGCTGACACAGGAGGTGCACCACAAATTCATGGGCATCCTACAGGAAGGGAAGAAACAAATAATATACTGAACAAAAAGAATACGCAACATGCAAACATTTTAGAGATATCAATGTATTACAGTCCATAGAAGGAAATCAGTAAACTTAAATAAGTTATGCCATAATCTACAGATTTCCAGTGACTGGGAATACAGATATGTTTGAATGGAATATTTCAGTGATCTTTAATTTTAGTTCATGAAATATGGGATAAAAACTTTAGTCTACATCAGCAACTATAACTAAAATAGTGCTGAGGAAAAAGAGTCAACAGATGTACCTGACAGTGAGTATTTAGACCATAGTATCTTACCTGTTCATCGTTGTCCTGGTGGCCAATGGACAGGCAGCTTTTGACCGTTGAATACGGCAATAGCAGCCTACAATGCCAAGATTAAAGTGTATGAAGAATTTGATGCAATAAGATAATATGAGTGAATACTACAGGTCAGGGACACTAAATCCTCATGTTCTAAGACATTATTACAAATATAACGATGAGATGCATGTTGCATCACCTTCAAGGCCAAAGCACCAGGTACAATCTTTGGATCCATCGTCAGTTAATTGAGGGGTTAGATCCAAATTGAGGCCAAAAACAGAAATAGTTGAGGATTCACAGCATGATGACAATGTATGTGAAATGTCCAGAAAAATGCAAAAGCAAGCAAATATCACAGAGATGCTTATTAGCACCAGCAGCTATCCAGCCTACCTCAAAGCGATGTTCCTGTGTTTGACATGACAGAGACTCGCTTGAGGTTAGACCATTTGTGAAAGCTTTTGAGCATACTATTGAATCCAGAGCAGAAAAAAATGCAGATAAGCTATATTTCTTAGAACAATATACTAAAGGAGATCCAAAAAATCTTGTAAGAAGCTGTCAACACATGAGAGAAGATAAGGGATATAATGAAGCAATGAGACTACTTCCTTATCACTATGGAAACGAACTGAAGATAGCTACTGCTTACATGGAATAGGCCTTCAGTTGGCCTCAAATAAAGTCAGAGTATGGAAAAGCATTGAGCACCTCTTTATTGTTCCTTGTTGAATGCAACGCCATGAAAGATGTTGATTATGTGGATGAGATGGATAATCATACAAATATGAGGGTTATAATTTTAAAGCTACCATACAATATCAGAAAGAGGTGGAGGGCTGCAGCATTTGAGATACATGAGAGAAGCCTAAGAAGAGCCAGGTTTGCAGATTTAGTCCACTTTGTTGACCGACAAACGGAAGTCATCACAGACCCACTTTTTGGAGATCTTCAAGAAGATCTCCAAAAGAGCTCTAGTAGAAAGGAAAGAAAAGAATAAGCCTGCAACTGGAAAAAATGTAAAGTGGAATGGCAAAAAAGGAAGCAGCTTTGCATCAGCTGTAACAGTGGCTGAGAAAGTGTCAAGTGCCATATCAACGACAAAGAGTGAAGTTACCACCTCTTACAATGTTGCCCTCACCAAGCCATGTATGTTTGGTAAAAAGAGCCATAGTCGGGACACATGCCGCAGCATCAGAGACATACCGCACAAGAACAAAATAGAGTTCCTCAAGAAGGCTGGTCTTTGATTTGGTTGCCTGATGAATGGACACATGAGCAAAGATTGCAAGAAAAAAAATGGCATGTCAGGTGTGTGATCAGAAGTATCCCAGCATGCTACATTTCTTGAAACAAGAACACCATACACAGGAGAAAGCAGCAGAAGATAAGGTGAAGGATGTTACAATGGTTTCCAGTGCACTGATATCTCTGGATCATGAAATCAGTGTGTATACTGGGGCCGGTGGTGAAGACTATGTTCTTGCCATTGTACCAGTTCGGATAAAATCCAAGAAAGGCCACAAAATTGTTGAGACCTATGCATTTATGTATCCTGGCAGTTCGGCTACATTTTGCACAGAGGCATTGGCCAGACGCCGCAATGTAACAGGCAGGAAGACTTTTGTCAGGTGTGGAGATTAGTGGTATTAAGGAAAACAATTTAATTGATCTGCCTAGTGTGTTTACACAGAAGGCTATTCCTGTTAACAAGGAAAATATTCCACTGCAGAAAGATGTTCACAGTTGGCCACATCTCTGGGAAGTGAAGTTGCCACACATCAATGCGGATGTAGAAATACAAATAGGAGCCAAGGTTCATAAATCTCTGGAGCCATGGAAAGTTGTTAATAGCAAGAATAATGGACCCTATGCTGTTAAAACAGTTCTTGGTTAGATCGTGAATGGCCCATTCAAAGAACCCAAAGACACTGTAACCCACAGGTTACTGTAAACATAATTTCTATTAAGAATGTTGAAAAGCTATTGTTACAACAGTTCAACCAAGACTTTCCGGAACGCAGCTGTGATGATAAGTTGCAAATGTCACACGAGGATCAACAATTCATGGACGCAGTTTCAAACTCTGCACAGCCCGTTTATGGTCAGTACTACGTTAGTCTTCCAATGAAGAATGCAGCTATCAACATGCCAAACAACCGGAGTGCAGCTGTACAACGAGCACTCGTTCTCAAGAAAAAACTACACAAGAACGCTGTGTTCTATGACAAGTACAAAGTGTTTATGAGTGATATGATCGAGAAAGGGTATGCAGTTAAGGTACCAGAAGACAAGTTGAACCGTTAAGATGGTACAGTGTGGTACATACCTCACCATAGGGTGTATCACCCACAGAAAAACAAACTACGAGTAGTCTTACAAACACTCGTCCAGATCTTACAAACACTCTTGTGGGAGTGTTAACAAGGTTCAGACAGGATCATGTTGCAGTGATGGCGGATGTTGAATCAATGTTCCATCAGGTAAAGGTCCCTGAAAAGGACACTGACATTTGTGTTTCATGTGTTGGCCAGATGGAGATCTTAGTCAGGAAGTCACTGAATACAAGAAGGTTGTACACCTGTTTGTTGCTACGTGATCACCAAGCTGTACTTGGCCCTCAGAAGAACTGCAGAGGACAATAGTAGCAAGTCATCATCTGAAGCTGTGGCTACAGTTCTCAATAACTTTTATGTCGATGATTGCTTAAAGTCTGTAAACAACAAAATCAAAGCCATTGTGCTGTATAAAGATCTTACAACTCTATGTGCTACTGGAGGATTTCACATTACGAAGGGGACAAGTAACAGTCGTGCATTACTGGACTCTGTATCAGAAAAGGAAAAAGCCAAAAGAAGTAAGAAACTTGGACTTGCATCATGATGTCTTTCCTATGGAGAGAGCCCTAGGAGTGTTGTGGTGCGTTGAATCAGACACGTTTAAATTCAGGATCATTGTCAAAGACAGACCTGTCACCAGAAGAAGAATCCTGTCAGTGGTTAGCTCTATTTACAACCCAATTGGGTTTCTCACTCCATTCATCCTTCTAGCAAAGGGGTTTCTGCAGCCGCTGTGCAAGGAGAAGCTTGGCTGGGATCAGGAAATCCCAAAGAAACTTGCTCACAATTGGATGAAATGGTTAGAAGACCTTCACCAACCGACTTCAATGTGTGTAGATCCATTAGACCTACACATTTTGGACCTATCACAACTGCTCAGCTGCATCACTTCTCTGACGCTAGTGAAAAGGGCTATGGGACAGTGACGTATCTAAAGTTAACGAATGGAGCAGATAGTGTTCATTGTGAATTCATGTTGGGAAAGGCACGAGTGGCACCATTGAGACAAACCACAATCCCACGCATGGAGCTGACTGCAGCAGTCACGGCAGTAAACATCAACAAGATGCTTAGAAACGAGCTACAGCTGAAGCTACAGGATTCAATCTTTTGGACGGATAGTACTACCGTACTGAAGTACACTGAAAATGAAAAGCTTAGTTTCAAAACGTTTGTTCCCAACAGGGTTGCCAACATTAGAGAAGCAACCAAGCCACGGCAGTGGAGATATATAATTACTGCAGCAAATCCAGCAGATTATGCTTCACGAGGGCTTACTTCAGAAAAGTTTATGAAAAAGGATATCTGGATAAACGGACCAGTATTCCTACAGAATCTGGACACTTACAAGCCAGAAAGGCCTGAGCAGGAGAAGGTAGAAGAAAATGACTTAGAGGTGAGGAAAACATTCAGAAAAAAATAGCTAGAAACAATCAGTCAAAACCCAAGGGAAACAAGAAACCAGGCAAGCCTAGTTCAGCCGGCCCGCAATAGAATAATTTCCCTCCTTGAGATTTGAACCCAGGTCACCCACATGAAAGACTATGTTGTTAACCACTACACCACAGAGCTGCACCTTTACAGGCTGTCAATATCGCCGCTTGTCTGAACAAATCTTCTTTTGTCATTGGCCATTTTAATAGTTAATTGGCCATTCGTGAATGACATTGATACAGTTAAACTGATTAACGTTTCTTCCTAAGTTTACCTCCACCAGAAATATTGGCTATGCATTGCCTTTGCCACTGGACATTTTAACAGCGTATTAGCCAGTAATAAGCTTTACCTGTATCTACTAACTTATTGGAATAGTCATAATAATTGAGCTAGCGAGTCTGCCAAACCTATTTCATTTCATGACATAACAACGTATTTTGTTCTTTCATGCCAAAACAACGTACTTTTTTCTTTCATTCGTGAATGACATTTATACAATAACTATCTATAAAGGTGATGATAACTAACGTTTTCATCAAGTGAAAAGACTTGTGAATTGTGGAATCTAACAGAAATAATTAATAAATGTCGTTGCTCTCAATAGATTCGCACGTAGCTCTTCCACATGAGAGGCACTGTCTTTAACCACTACGCCACGGCATTACACATTTCAGCAGTCGCTAGACTCCATTGAGGATTGTGTAAAACGGACTAACGTTTCTTATTAAGTTTACCTCGACCACAAATAGCGTCTATGAACTGTATTGCTTTTGCCACTGGCTGTTTTAACAGCTTATTAGCCAGTAATCGGCTTACTAGCATCTACTAAATTCCTAGGATTAATCATAAGAATTGAGCAATTGCTAGCGAGACTGAAGATTAACGATTCCATGCCAGAAATAGTTACAATATAACCGTATACAGTTTCAGGTTTAGCCAGCAAAGTATCTGCCAAAACGGAATAATCTACAATGCGTACTTTGCTTCGCCTACGAGGAGATACAAACCTATAGCTCACAAGTCCGCATCTCTAACCAATACGCTATTTAACAAGGGTCAGTCAGTCAGTCAGTCACTCACTCACTCACTCACAAACTCACTCAGTATAAGATATTCGCTCTTCTTAGCCGGCTCCGCTTACACGGTCCGGCAAAAAGAGGGTAAAAAAAGGCCACACTAAGTTTACTGCATTCCGGTAATGATGTGCAGAAATCAGGATGAATTAACCATAGAAAGGACCATGATAATGGCCAAAGACACAATCATCCCACCAAATTCAACCTCCAGTAGACAGGTAGTATCTTGGAGGGACGTAGAAACTCAACCTCCAGTAGACAGGTAGTATCTTGGAGGGACGTAGAAACTCAACCTCCAGTAGACAGGTAGTATCTTGGAGGGACGTAGAAACTCAACCTCCAGTAGACAGGTAGTATCTTGGAGGGACGTAGAAACTCAACCTCCAGTAGACAGGTAGT
>JACXGI010004511.1:11127-32823 GCA_016801175.1 Esox masquinongy | reverse complement strand
TGGAGGGACGTAGGAACTCAACCTCCAGTAGACAGGCAGTATCTTAGAAGGATGTAGGAACTCAACCTCCAGTAGACAGGCAGTATCTTGGAGGGACGTAGGAACTCAACCTCCAGTAGACAGGTAGTATCTTAGAGGGATGTAGGAACCACACATTCTCCATATGACGTCACACATTCACAGTCCATCAGCAATAATGGATTAAACTCAGAGACACCACTAAACGACAAAAGAAAAATGACAGCAGGACAAAAGCATACATGATTAAACTTAGACCTGCCAAGAGACAATATAAAACAACACAGCAGGACAACATCTAAACTGGTGCTAGACCTGCAGAAGAGAGTCCACATCCCAAAGGTCATTGATGGAACTCGCATGTGGGCAGTCCGCTGCAGGTGAAGTTCTGATGGTAGTCCCTCCTCCACGCCTCTTCCGGGTTACTGGTGGTGGTGCTGGTGATGGTTGTGATGGTGCTGGATGCCAGGGTGGTAGTTGTGGGGCGTCATTCCTCCAGGGGCGATGTGCTGGTGAGGCTAGACGGGTTGGTTTTGGTCTGATACTGCATGAGGGGTGTCAGAGGTTGATGTTCTTCCATCTTGTTACCCCCCGCACTGCTCTCGAAGTTTCCGGGTCTATGTGGAAGTATGTGATGGCGTGGTCCCTTAAGAGAACGTTGATCCTCCTCCTCAGGGTTGTTCTGGTCCACTGCGGTTTAAAGGAAGACCTTGATGTTGCTCATCTTCCACAAGATCTGCTTGACGACGCAGATGATCCTCCACTGCTGGCGGAGCTAGGTGGTGGTGCTTCCGCCGGGAGGACCGTTCAGGATGTTTTCTGTGGTCAAGCGAGGTGGAGTCAGCAACCTGTTATGGGAGACAGAGGGAAAAAACAGGGCCCAGACCCGCCTGGCCACAGAGCATTCAACCAACATCTTCAACTGTGTTGCATCCGTCGGTATAGATCTCGGTAAGGTCTATGTGCCTTTTATACATGAATTCTCTAGTGGGGAGGCAGCCGTGAACAGCCATCCAAGATGTCTTTTTGTTTGTTTGTAAAGCAGTGGTGATTGACGTTTAACCATCCCTGTTGTGGGGCCACAGCTGAGCTGAATCTCAGAGGGGCGATGGTGTCCTTGGAGTGGATGTGGCCCAGGATGTCTCTCTATTTCCAGAACGATAGCCGAAAGCTGATGGATTTGTACACTTTTGGGGGTCCCAGAGTCCAAGGGTTTTGAGAATGGGTGTGACGTAAAGTTTTTCACAGAAGTTGGCTTTTCTGTCTGGTATATTGATGTTGATGACAAGGTTGAAGAGTCCCTGTGACCTAATGATGTCATGGATGTCTGGGACCCCCTTCCCTCCATTTTTCAGTGTTTTGTATAGGGTGCTGCGTTTGAGTCACTCCATCTGGCTCCCCCAGACGAAGGTGAACATCAGTCTCTCGATTTTCTTGCTGGTAGCCTAGTCTTGGGGGAAACACCCTGCCTAGGTAAAGGAGAATGGAGAGAACGATTGCCTTCAGGATCAGGGTCTTACCCGTCATCTTGAGGGACCATGCGCTCCATTCACAGATCTTCCGTTGGATGTGGCCGATAGTCTCCGCCCAGCTGATGGATCCCCCCGTCCCTCTGGAAGGTGATCCCCAGCAGTGTGATGTTCTCTGTTTTAACAGGGAAAGAGGAGGCAAGAGTCTCATGCCAGTGTGGTGTTAGAAACTCACTCTTACCCTGCTGGACGAGGGCGCTAGTGGCTGCACATCTCTCCCCTGGCAGCTGGTAGTTGATGTTGATGTTTTGGTAGCAGAGGTCAGTCCAGTTGATGAGGTGTTGGGGAACGTTCATCTTCCTGCAGAGGGTGCTGAAGAAGACAAAGGAGTTCAGTGAGGCCTTTTTTTACAGTGGAGCAGTAGAATGTAAAGAAGTTTGCAGTGGTCTCTTAATTTTAACCCTTCTGTTCCTCACTCAAAACCTTCCTTTTCGACTTTATTGGAAAGGAAAGAAAAAGGTGCAGTGGTCTTTTAATTTTTTCTGGAGCTGTATGCAAAAGATGCACAACCTTCAGACCACAAAATGAAACAGTGTAATAAGCATTAGGTTGTCATGTGGTTTTAACACATTTACTAGCTCTGTCACTTCACAGCTCAGATGAATGGATAGTATGCAACCACATCCTCTATGTGAAAAGATAACAGAATCACTCATAAGATCCACTGGGTTGGATGTGTTAGGAGTTAAATATCAACAGACAACAGTGAGACTTACCAGACAGACAGACATCTCTGAATAGAATGGCTTTGGTCACTAAGCTCAGTGTTTTACTGGCTGTTCTGATCAGAACAGTCCACACAGACCTGGACATCAAGACAGAAGGGAAGTCCTTTTACTTTTCCATTCCTAATGATGTAGACTACTGCTTGATCTTCAGATCCTCAGATGAAGAGAACCTGCTGCTGTGGAACATTTCTAACCCACTTGATAATTCCACTCTGGTTGGCGAGATTAAGGATCGACTGAAACTGATACAGGGTCAGAATAGTTCATATCTACGGATCAATGGACTCACTCAGTCAGACTCTGGACAGGTCAGGAGGGAGTGTTGGAGAGACGGCAGGGTGTCGTACCAGAACAGTACTGATCTCTTAGTCTGTGGTGAAGAAAGTAGGGATCTGTATATTCATCCAGGAGACAGAGTAGAGCTACAGTGTGGAGGTGAAAAAGATGGTGACAACCTGACAGTCAGATGGTTCTATGGTGACAGGCAAAATAGCAAATATGTGGAGTCAAAGAACAGCTCATCTCTCCTCCTCAACACCATCTCTATGGAGGAAATTGAGAATACTGAGTATACCTGTGTGGTACTGGAGGGACAGGTTTGTGTTTCCACCCGCGCCTATAGTCCGCTCCCTCGGGAACAGTATGTTGGTGTGTCAGTGGGAGAGAAGGCTGTACTGCCCTGCTTTAACCCTGATGACCCCACTGGGACGAAGACAAGGTGGAGCACCAGCAACTTTGGATGGATCTCATTGAACTCAAATCATCTCACTAGAGGAGGAAATCAGATGTACGTGTCAGATGGAAGAACATCAGGAAACTACTTTCTGGTCTTCGAATCACTGATGCTCAACCACGCAGGCCAGTATGATTGCTATGAGACATTACAAGAAAATAAAACTTTCATAAGAGGCTATGATCTCCTGGTGTGTCCGAAGTCTGAGCCGCTCACAGAGTTCTTCTCAGAGGGAGAGGAGGTTGTTCTCAACTGTAACTCTGATCTCACTGAGTCTTTCAGGGTGGTGTGGTACAGACAGACTGCTCAGGTATATGATGTCATTCTGGACACAAAATATAAACTAGTAACCTACCCTGAAGACCTGGATGGCAGAATTAATGCATCTGATCCTCATTCCTTTCTGGTTCTCTTTAACTTCTCACTAGCTGACAGTGGGGAGTACTGGTGTGCTGTCTTCTATAAAGGGGTGTGTGTCTCAGTAACTAAGACTGTCTTGGTGGAGTGGGACCCCTTTGGCATCAACTCCATATTCTACAGAGTTTACTCTTCACTGATGGGCTGTGTTCTGCTGGGGATGATCTGTGTTCTGATCACTGTGAACCTGAAGACCAGGAGAAGAGACCAGGCTTCCCTGAAGACCAGGAGGACTGCAGCCCAGACACAGAGACAGAGGAGCAGTAGAGTGGACGAGGAGAGAAGAGAGAGTGAATAAGAAAGAGAAGAGAAAGGAGATGAAAGAGGAGAGGATTAATAAGAGAGACAGAGAGAATAGAAAGAAGAATACAGGTTAGAATGTAAAGAGAAAGTGGAGAAATGAAAGAGAGGAGAGGAAATAAAAAATTGATATACCTTTTTATTTCAGGGTTTTTGTTGCCAGAATGCATGATGCAAAATATCAGTGTCCGACTTGAAATAATTTAATGCAAAACATTTATATAATTCCATTACATTGTATACTATAATAATGTTGTTTACTGTATGCAGAAATGTGTTTATTGTCAGCCTGGAATTAGTAAATAGACAAAATCGTAGTACTTTCTGAAAAAATTAAAAACATTTGCCGCATTATGAAACAAAAAATACGACGAGTCCCCGAACTGTTGAGCAGCTGAAATTCTCCATCAAGCAAAAATGGGGAAATATTTCACTTTCATAACTACAGCAACTGGTCTCCTCAGTTCCCAAATGCATACAGTCACCAAAACAGCATTCTATCATCTTAAAAAATTAGCCAGAATCAAGGGCCTGCTGGTGTCCCAAAGACCAAGAAGACCATCCATATTAAGACCAAGAAGCTCATCCATATTTTTATCTCTAGTAGGGTTGACTACTGTAATGGCCTCTTAACTGGACTCCCCAAAAAGACTTAAACAGCTGCAGCTCATTGAGAATGCTGCTGCTAGAATGTTAACCAGGACCAAGAGAACAGAGCACATCACTCCCGTTCTTAAATCTTTGCACGTGTTGCTTTGAACAGGGTTGCTGGCATCAAATTCAAACTAGGCATATACAGTATTTTTCAAGGAACAATAACATTTTTCAGTTTCAACATTTGATATGTTGTCTTTGTACTATTTTGTATTGAATATAGGGTAAAATGATTTGCACATCATTGCATTCTGTTTTTATTTGCATTTTAAGAAGCATCCCAAGTTTTTCAGAAACGTGGCTGTACATGATTCTAGGTGCCCTTGTTCAAAACTTAAATTTTCAAGATGGCGCTGGCGGTGATGTTTGATTTGGGCCTCTGGCGAAAAATGACGTCATTTTTGGGAGGGACATGGGGGTTGAATTTTTTATAAAAGGTCAGTAGAAGTCAAATTAATCGTTAAACCTTACTAACCAGAGAATGGTAATGAAATTGAGGTTCTGGACCTAAGATCCTTCAGATTACAGAATATTATGCTATTGAAAATAATTTGTGTGTAACGTTAGTAGTTAAGTCTATTTCATTGAGCAAAGGCAAGCCAAGGAATGTTTAGCTAACCTGACATGAGTTGTAGCTACAGCTAACTATGTATCTAGCTATACTGTACTATTTATAGTCATTGGCCTGTATTAAATGGCTATGCAAAAATGCAGAGTTATTTGCTAAGTACAGTATTATAATAATAAATAACTTGTATTTATTATTCAAGAAGTTAGGAAAAAGAGAACACGAAAAGGAAACAGGATTTCCAAAGTTTCTTTTTAAAAACCACTGTGTATGTGTCTGCTTTTGTATAAAACACTTTAAAGAGGCTATAAAAGATGAAGTGGTGTAAAACACCCAAACTGTTAGAAAATATAAAAAGTTTGGAGGATGTGTATAGTTGATAATCAGCACAAAAATGCAGACTACAGCTTTTCTGAGGCTGAGCAGCATAGCATATTACTGTTCTGTGTATTTAAAAAACTAGAATTGTACAGACCTACAATTCTGAAAGATAAATGTTTTAATTATGGTTATTTGATCAAGACATCTATAGTCTTAGCACTTTAAGGTGAATATCTGCTTCTTCATTGTAAAACACAAAACAAAATGAGAAGTTCCGTGTGTTGTCCTGTTTATCTGAAATACTCCTACACTCTCAAATGTGTGGCAAAAAGAACTAATACAACCACCTTAGAAAAAATAATTAATTAATTGATTCAAGTTTCTATGACATCCACTAATGTGAACCCCTGTATGTTTCAAAGAGAATCTCTACACCGATCAGCCATAACATTATGACCACTGACAGGTGAAGTGAATAACATTGATAATCTCGTTATCATTGCACCGGTCAGTGGGTGGGATATATTAGGCAGCTAGTGAACATTCTGTCCTCAAAGTTGATGTGTTAGAAGCAGGAAAAATGGGCAAGCATAAGGATCTGAGCGACTTTGACAAGGGCCAAATTGTGATGGCTAGACGACCAAAACTGCCGCCCTTGTGGGATGTTCCTGGTCTGCAGTGGTCAGTACTTATCAAAAGTGGTCCAAGGAAGGAAAAGTGGTGAACCAGCGACAGGGTCATGGGTGGCCAAAGCTCATTGATGCACGTGGGGAACGAAGGCTGATCCAACAGACGAACTACTGTAGCTCAAATTGCTGAAAAAGTTAATGGTGGTACTGATAGAAAGGTGTCACAACATACAGTGCATCGCAATTTGTTGCATATGGGGCTGCGTAGTTGCAGACCAGTCAGGGTGCCCATGCTGACCCCTGTCCACTGCCGAAAGTGCCTACAATGGGCACGTGTGCATCAGAACTGGACCACGGAGCAATGGAAGATGGCCTGGTCTGATTAATCTTTACTTTTACATCACGTGGATGGCCGGGTGTGTGTGTGTCGCTTAATTGGAGAACACATGGCACCAGGATGCACTATGGGAAGAAGGCAAGTCGGCGGAGGCAGTGTGATGCTTTTGCAATGTTCTACTGGGAATCCTTGGGTCCTGCCATTCATGTGGTTGTTACTTTGACACGTACCACCTACCTAAGCATTGTTGCAGACCATGTGCACCCTTTCATGGCAACGGTATTCCCTGATGGCATTGGCCTCTTTCAGCAGGATAATGCGCCCTGCCACAAAGCAAAAATGGTTCAGGATGGGTTTGAGGAAGACAACAATGAGTTCAAGGAGTTGACTTAGCCTCTAAATTCCCCAAAAGGGTCTGGCTGCGCGGGGCACTTGCAGCCAGGGCACTGTGGGCTGGTGGGTGGGGCTTGGGCACTGTGGACTCAGCTGAGTTAACGTATACTGGTTGAACAGAAAGCCTTTTTCTATGCAACATTTGCAAGAATACATTTCAAGTAGATGAGAGAAGTGCAACAAATAGCCGAGAAGTGCAACAAATAAACAAATAGCCGAGAAGTGCAACAAATAACATAAGCGCCATAGAAAGCATGTTTTCTAATAATGTTAACTATTAATAATTACATAGTGTTTGAATATTTGTGTTATGCATTAATTATACATTTGAAAGAATGCAGGTTATTGTTATTAAAGGCCAATTGTCTGTCCAGAATAGCTGTACCAATCAATCAGAAATTGCATGTTGGCAGAGGAAAAATAGATGTGTTGCAAAATTGCCTATTGTAAGTGCCACATAAAGCATTTCATACAACTATTAACAACAATACTTACATAGTGTTTGAAAATCTGAGTAATTCATTAACCATACATTTGTCCGGAATAGCTGGTTCATATACCGTGGTTAATCCAGCTGCCCTGTGATCAGTAGATTTAGAATCCAGTGTGATATCGTAGGGAGGCTATGACGTTTTCACTTGCAGGTTGATACCTGACATTTTTTGGCTTTTAACAGCCTGTCAACATCGGGGACCAATTTCTGGGCAGTTGCCATTTTCATTATGTCATTTAGATGTTCGTGTGTTAGCCGATTGCGTAGTTTGGACTTGTTAATGTTCATCACCGAGAAAGCCTGCTCGCATAGATAGGTCCCAAACATACAAAGGATCTTTGATGCAAAAGCTGTCATCTTTGAGTAATTTGGTGTCAAGCATTGATAGAAGGATTCCAAACCACCAGATGCAAATTTATCCCTCAACAGTGCGCTACACTGCAGTTCGATCAGCTCCATTTGTAGTTCCTCTGGTACATCTGATGCCTTGATGGTGAACGGAGAGCGAAGTCCTTCTCCAGTTGAGTGAAGACAGTGAATCGATTGTTAAACTCGCATATAAGCCTGGACAGCATGTTCTTGTAAGTGTCCATACTCTGGTGATCAACATGTAGGGATTCTAAACAGGGGAAGTGGACTGGGTTGTGCTGGGATAGCTGCGTTTCCCACAGAGCCACTTTCATTTGGAAAGCACGAACGCTATCATAGTACTCTGTGACGAGTTTGTTGTGGCCTTGCATGCTAATATTCAATACATTCAAGTGTTCTGTAATGTCCACTAAAAAGCCAAGATCCGTAAGCCAGTCTGATTTATTTAACTGTCACTGGCTTTCCTTTCTGCTCCATGAATTGGGCAATCTCCGTGCGTAATTTGAAGAAGTGTTTGAGCACAGCTCCTCGGCTCAACCAGCACTCAAGTGTGGTAGGGCAGGCCGTGCATAATATTGTGGTCTGATAAAAGAGCCTCAAATTGTCGATGGTTAAGTCCTTTCGCTCTGATAAATTTCAGTTTGGATAACAACACGCATGACGTTGTCAATTTTAAAGCTCTTGCTGCATAAGGCTTCTCGATATAATATACAGTGAAAATTCCAGAACACTTGCTCTGGGTTAACATCCTGAACCTTCTCTCTGAGCTTTACAACAACACCTGCCTCTATCCCGACCATTGATGGTGGGCCGTCGGTTGCCACACTGAATGCGCGACTCCATTCCACTTCCAGTCTGTCCAGGGCCCCGACAAGGCTAACGAGCACATCATTAGCCACATACTTTTCAGTGACAGTCAAAGTTGCATCCACACCGCAAATAAATATTCCTAATTGGGCTACATCAGTCATGTCGGTGATTTCATCAACAGAAATAGAAAATGCTATGAATGACCTACCTTTGTCTTTTAGTTGACTGTTCAAATATCCATCAAGTTGCCCAATTCTCTTCGCGACAGTATTTCTTGACCAGCTAATGTTAGCCAAAGCTTGTCGCTCGGCTGCTCTTAGCATGCAGGTCATAAAGTACATAAAAATACAATGATACTTGAATTATGTTAGGTAAATAATTACAATGGAGCGAATCACGTTATGGAATTAATTACAATGTTAGCTA
Organism: Esox masquinongy; assembly: GCA_016801175.1. Taxonomy (NCBI): domain Eukaryota; kingdom Metazoa; phylum Chordata; class Actinopteri; order Esociformes; family Esocidae; genus Esox; species Esox masquinongy. The sequence continues at coordinate 24,098 of JACXGI010004511.1, read as the reverse complement.
AAGAAGACAGATTAAGTAAAAATGAAGAAAAAGTGGTGGTATTATATGGTAGCCTATATAGTGTAGCTAACAAGTAATTGGGTTGAGTCCATCTTAGACTGAGTTTGCTACAAAAAACATGTATGTGTTTAAGCTAAGCATTTTGTAACACCTGCTGATGTAAAATGGCTCTTTAAAATGTATTAGAATTATTGACATTTGCAGGTACACGTTTGACCGTGCGGTTTTAAGTTTCTGTTGCGGTTCAGCAGTAATTTTTTCAAGTTTTTTCAAATAGTGTCTCGGTAGTTGTAGTTAAACAAATATAGTTCTGTAGTATTTGGAGACCATTCATTTGTCCATAAACCTTAATAAAGTAAACAACGTACTAATTTCTTTTAACATGCACAAGTGATATAATAGTTGGTCCCGTTCTTATTGAACAGATGCACCAGACAATTTTATTAGAAGATGACCTGCTACGGTCATCAAGATGTTCTTCATCTGTCAGTTGTATCACTGCCCAGAAGCACATAGAAATCCACTGGAAAAACGCTGTTGTTCAAAGGTATTAATGTACTTGTACATTTATGGACTAATGGTGGGCAAAATAATTAATAAACAATGAATGGTTTATTTATATTTATTTTACTCCAAGAGATTGTTTTTTCATGTTTTGTTTGAATATTGAATAAATCGTTAGTTACTGGGAATGTAACTCCTGTTATATGAGTGGAGCGGAGCCCCCTAGAGGGCTTAGCTGTATAGTGGTTTACCCCCGCCACGTAAGCGGCCGTCACGGAAAAAAAATGCACATGTGTCCAGAGACGTCACTAGGACGCCTCTAAAAAATGCATAGTGTTGTCATGGACCCTTTTGCCGACGAAATCAGAGTTGGTTATACGTTGGCAAATATTAACTGCCAACGTTATAATTTACTAAGGTGTTTTAGCGTTGTCATGGCGCCCTTTTGCTGACCAATACACAGTGGGTTATACGCTGGCTAATATGAACTGCCAACATTAGAATTTACCAGTGTTGTCATGGGACCCTTTTGCCGACCAATTCACAGTGGGTTAAACGTTGGCTAATATGAACTGCCAACGTTAGAATTTACCAGTGTTGTCATGATGCCCTTTTGCCAACCAATTCAGTGGGTTATACATTGGCTAATATGAACTACCAACATTAGAATTTACTAAGGTGTTTTAGCATTTGCGTTGTGCTCTTTTACCAACCAACTAGTTTACTGTTGGCACGTGACTGCCAGGATCAGTATTCACTAACAATCCAAAAAAGTCACAACAATATATTGAAATCCATGTCAATCTTTATTTAGCCTAACATCTAGTGCCTTTCTGGTTCTTCAAATTGGGTCCATCTTCTAATCTGTTGAGGAAACAAATTATTAAATTATTGAACAAAATAATTAAATAAGAAACTATTTATCTTAACTGTACACTTTTTAGATAGTTTACCTATACAGTTTGGAAATAATTGGACACTGACAAGTTTTGTTATTTTGGATGTTTACCAAAATATATTCAGGTTACAGTTGTAATAATGAATATGGGCTTAAAGTCTCTCAGCTTTGATTTGAGGGTATTCACATCCACATTGGAAGAAGGGTTTAGAAATTACAGCTCTTTAATATGTAGCCCCCTCTTTTTCAAAGGACCAAAAGTAATTGGACAGTTGACTCAAAAGCTGTTTCATGGACAGGTGTGGGCTATTCCTTCGTTATTTCTTCATCAATTAAGCAGGTAAAATGTCTGGAGTTGGAGCTGTTGCTGTGAACCCACAACATGCAGTCAAAGGAGTTCTCAATGCAAGTGAAACAGGCCACTTATAAGCAAAAAAAAAAAAAAAGGCACCCTGGTGAGCTTTGCAACCGAATGGCACTGGGTCACTAGTTTTTCTTGATAATGTGACAAAAGACAGAAGCAGCCAAATTAATTCTGAAGTGCATAGGAATATATTGCCTGCTTAGATTCAGCCAAATTCAGCACAGTTGATTGGATGGCACTTCACTTTACAGACAGACAGAGACCCATAACATACTGAGAAAACAACCCAGGAGTGTTTTAAGAAAGGAAGTGGAATTTTCTGCAATGGCCGAGTCAGTCACCTGATCTCAACCCGATCGAGCATGCATTTCGAAATACGCGCTCTCATCAGGCGCGTGTCCTGGAGGAGACCCAGATAAGAAACCTGCTGGGTCGGTCTCGGCGCACTCTTTGTTCAATTCGCAGCGGGTCCCAATTTCTGAAAAAGGGACACACACCACTTGGTGAGTGTGAGCCCCCGCCATATCCGCCGATGGTGCTAAAATCAGTAGATCGCCCAGATCGGCTAGAACTCTGATTCCTGGTCTGCGTAAGGGTTCCAGCCCTGTCTCCACACATTTGGAGAAGGTGCGCGGAGCGAGTGCGTAACCCGAAGGGCACCCTTGTGTACTCGTAAGCCCTGCCCTGAAACGCAAATTGGAAAAATTTTCTGTGGCGAGGAATGATCGGCACATGAAAGTAAGCATCCTTTAGGTCTATGCTCATGCAAAAGACCCCCGGGAGCACGGATTCCAATAGGCGAGTCGTAGTGAGCATGCGAAAGGGCCGTTTGGTCACACACTCGTTCAGGGTGTGCAGATCGAAAATCGGCCTGAAACCGCCCGTCTTCTTTGGAACCAGGAAGTAGAGGGAATAGAAACTGCTGTGTTTCAATTCATCCGGGACCACAACGATAGCTTCCTTGTTCAGGAGCTCCGTTATCTCTGAAAGGAGGGCATCCGCATTGTCCTGGGACGACATCACTGTTTCCACTACTACTGAAAAGGGAGGAGGGAACTTGCGAAACTGAATCAGATAACCTTTTCTGATCGTTCGATCGAGCCAAGATGACAGTGTACAATGACGACCCCACTCCCAATAGCGCTCTGATAGAGGACGAGCGCGAAGTTGAGGGGCGTTCAGCAGAAAATTCTTGTAATCCTTTTCCGCCCCTGCCGCCACCGGTCTCGCCCGAGAAGGGAGAGACGCGGTCCATGGAGGGCGAGGATCATATCCAAAGGAACCACACTATGGAGAGGCAGAGAATTATCTGTCGCATAAGTGGTAACCAATGGAGGCGAACTGACCCTAACTGAAGGCAAAGGGTTGTTCACAGGCTCAGGAGTCCAGGAATGAGGTCTCGGGGCGGGCTGGGGTGCAGCAGGAGGAGGATCCTACCTCTCAGGAGGGACAGAGGTAGATATAGCCTGACGTCTCTGACGGCGTCTGACTGATGCTCCAGGGCACTGAGGAGGGCGAGAAGACCGTACCTCGGAGGAGGAGCTGCGTCTAGCGAGGGGAAGATTGCGTCCCAGCTCGTTTTTGTCCGTGTCGATCTTGCGGAAAGAATCGATAGCCGTGTGGTTGGCGTCTCCGAAGAGTCCCGTCTTAGATAAAGATGTGTTCAGTAGTGGAATCCGCTCCGAGTCTTTTAGAGATGAGAGAGAAACCCACAGGTGCCTGACGGCAGATGCCATGGTCCGGCCGTAGCAGATGGTCTGAGCCTGCATGAGGGGCAGGATAGCTTTCATGGAGTCCGCAATCTCCCCTATCTCACGTGAGGTATGGGTCGAAGCCCAAAACCTCGGTGTTCGCAGAAGCTAGAATAGCAACGTTGAAGCTAGACCTCATCTAAATCGACCTCAACCTTCGCTCACTCTATGCGAGTAGGGAGAGGCAAGTACGCACAGTCGGCACAGGCAGGAGGGTTGGTAAGTCCCGCATGAGCGTGCGCAGATCCCAGGCATGACACACAGTAGCTGTGAGGATCTCCACTGGCAGCCAGGTCGGTGCAGCGGCAAGCGGCGGTGAAAAACCTTTTCAAAAATAGAATAATCCAAGTTTGTAAAAAATAGAAAAATTCAAGACGTGAGTTCTGAAGAATAACTGGTGACAAATTCTTGGCTAGTTCAGAGTGACGTTCAGTTCTGCTGAAGAAAAAAAGGAGGGGCTCCTATGGGAACAGGTACCTTTATAGGGGCACGCGTGCTCCATTTGGCTGACGCATGTGCATAATTTTTTTTCAGTGACGGCCGCTTATGCGGTGGGGGTAAATGGGAGCTAAGCCCTCTAGGGGGCGGAGCTCCACGACATATAACCATGTTGTTGCATTTAGATTTCTAAGCTGTAGATTTATTTTATTTTCAAAAACACATTCTATTTGCACTCAGTAAATTTGGATGTATTTATGTATTCTGACGTGAAGGATATTAACGAAATCAAGTTGCAGTTGACAGAAACGCAGATGTTGTTGGATATGTACAATGAAAATCTTGTCACAGACCCATACAATTAGGATAAAGTAATAAAGATATTCAGGCATACAAAGGTACTGAGTAAACATTGAGTGAAAGTATAAAATTGGTAACTGTTCAATTAAAAGTACATTTATACATCATAAGACACTTTATGATTCTGTGATGATGGTCAAGCTGTAAAGTGAATTGTCCATTATGTTTATGTACAGCAAGATGGTGAATTTGGGGGATGGAATTGCCCCTTTGGGACATGAGATTGTTTAAAACCAGGCCTCACAGTGCCCAACCAGGCTTCACAGTGCCCAACCAGGCTTCACATTGCCCAACCAGGTCTCACAGTGTCAAAACCAGGCCTCACAGTGTCAAAACTAGGCCTCACAGTGTCTAAACCAGGCCTCACAGTGTCATTGTCATTACAGGTTTTCAATCTCCAACAGATGAACAATGTATATACATTGATATTTAAACTAAGCTAGTCTTTTGGATAAAGAATTGCTAAATTCATACTGTGTGATTTAATTAATTCACAGAACACCAAAAAGCAGATGGAAGAAGAATTTATGGATATTAAACAATTCTTGATTGTGCTTTACAAACACAAATATATGTATGTTATTTTGTCAGAGACCAAAAGTCTGTAAAAACTTTTATATATACTGTTTGCTAAACAAAATATGGTTATTGTTTATAAAAGTAATAATTTGAAAACAGTGAAAGAGTTCATTAAATCAGTAGCAAATGACCTGTAATTCAACAGCAGTTGAAGTCCCATTCAAAAGCTCCACAGCTCCCAAGTCCCACCCACTAACCTACAGTGCCCAAGCCCCGCCCACCAGCCCACAGTGCCCCTGCTGACAGTGCCTGTCTACAGTCAGACCCTTCTCAAATTCCCAGATCTCAATCCAATCAAGCATCTGTGGGATGTGCTGGACAAACAAGTCTGATCCATGGAGGCCCCACCTCACAACTTGTAGGACTTAAAGGATCTGCTGCTAAAATCTTGGTGCCAGATACCACAGCACATCTTAATGAATAATGTAATATACGCCTATTTAGGAAAAGTCATGGAATGAGGAGGGTGTAGCTTTCAAAATGGCAGTTTTATTTTACAAACTCAAACGCAGTTGGCGTAGGCATTAGGCGGTTCTAGTGTTAAAACTGTTAATGCGTGACAAAATGGTCTAACGTTGAGAAGCTATACCGACACTCAGCAAATGTGTGGCATAGTGGTTAAAGACATAGCCTCTCACGTGGGAGACCTAATTTCAGATCCAGTGAGGGCAACAAATTTCACCACTTCTAATTGTGGGCCATCTGAACTAGGCTTTTCTGGTTTTTAACTGGATGCGACTAGCAGAGTGGGTGCTGTATGTGAAGGAGGGGGGCAGTTGACATCTCAGATGGGGGCAGTGAGGCCTAAGAGGACTTTGTAAATAAGTATTAACCCCTAGATTTTCCATCAGGTACATAGTGATGGCCAGTTTATGCAGGTGTACAGAGTGCAGTGATGTGTCCTGTAAGGAGTGTTGGTAGTATTTACCCAATTTGGGTCGTTTCTGCTACCCAGTGCTGGGTCTCTATAGTACATATCCAGCACTGGGTTATTTTGACTGAGTGCTACTGGGTTAGCTAAATGACCCAAAATGTTGGGTTACTTGATTTAAACATACATGTGGTTATTTTGACCCAGCAGGTTAGGGTTTTCTACTCTTTGGTTGGGTTATTGTTATTCATGGATATTTCCACCCAGCAATGGGTTATTTCTTAGTTTCTTGCTGGGTTAATGTGGTTTTAAATCCTAAATTCTATTTAACAAAATGCATTTTAAAGGTTAAAAGACTATATGGTCAATCAATGATGACAAATTGTCAGTAAATTAATAAACATTTATTGACGTAATTCTTACACAAAATCACAATTAAATTTAAAATATCCACATCCCCTCCCTATCCCTTAAAAGCACAATGAATAATTTCTAAATAAATGTATGGATAATTGAATGCAAGGTCAACCTGAGGCTTCAATAGTTACTAACATTGGAACATGACCACACACACAGAGACACACACACACACACACACCAACAACATTATCTCTTGCCAAATCACAGCTTGACATATTAAATAAAGAAAATAGCACTTCCTAAGCATTCAAAAATAAAATTAGGAATTTCCAGCTAAAAGCTAGCAATTGAACAGAAGTACATTGTATACGGCTTTCTTTTTCTTGTGGTCTTCTGCTGCTGTAGCCCATCAGCTTCAAGGCTTGGCATGTTGTGCGTTCAGAGATGCTCTTCTGCATACCTTGGTTGTAACAAGTGGTTATTTGAGTTACTGTTGCCGTTCTATCAGCTCAAACCAGTCTGGCCATTCTCCTATGACCTCTGCCATCAACAAGACATTTCTACTCAGAGAACTGCCACTCACTGGATATTTTCTCTTTTTCTGACCATTCTCTGTAATCTCTAGAGATGATTATGTGGGCAAATCCCAGTAGAAGTAGAGGCAGCACTATCAGGGCAAGTCACCTTTCATATCTGAAAGACAAATACTTCAATATTTCATAATATTACACAATATAACACAATATTTCAGTGAAGTCATCTACAACCCTGAATATAAGAGACAGTCCCTATTACACAAAGTGTTCTGAAAACTACTTTCCATAGAATGTCCTACTAGCTAGGTCGGGAATGCATTGTCAATTTAGGAGGATTGCATTTGACCATTTTTGTACAAAAGGCTCAGATAAATTCCTATTATAATTGATATGTTTTTCAATAATATTCTAGTTTGCTCATAGACAAGTTGAAGCAATGCATCATGGGTTTCTCTGAATCTCTGAGTAGGAAGGAGATGAGCAGCAAATGCAAATTTGTTAGGTATAAAGGCAATGAAATGTACTTATTTTTACACATAGTAGTCATGTTTTTATGAGCTCGGGTCCCAAATGTTTCTTTCTTCTAATTTGGGTCCCAGACTGAAAAGGTTTAAGAACCCCTGCTGTAGTTAATTATGTTACAATTTGCAAATTGTACTTGGTGTACTGTAAAACACTGCAGCCCGTATTAGACATTTCAATCGAAACTGCAACCATTACATTTAATAGAAGATAGATGCAATTTGAGGTGGTGGTGCACCCCTGTTCACCCACTGTCATCTCAGTTCAACTCAACAGATGTGAATTAGCTACATCTTGGAGTTCAGTTTGGCATATTACACCCATAAAGACAAAGGATGACAATGATAATCTTACCTTCAAATTTAGAGATGCGAGACTCCAGATTCCAATCTTTGAGTGTTTCCTCCACCAAAGTATCCATTGAATCTCTGAGAGAAAACATAAGGTTAGAGAACTGACCAATAATCTTCGATTCTCTCACTCAAACACACAGACACACACAGCCCAAACGTTATCTCAGCAGATACTGTACAGGTATGAAAAAGAACATCTAGTCCTACAGTATTAGAGTAGGCATTAGAGTAACATTACAATACTAGCTAGCTACATACACATAATGTTGACCTACATTGTCTAACTAAATACCGACATTAACGTTAACTAGCTACGAAACCGTGAAGTTCGAATCGACCAGTATACAGTAAATGTATTAGTGCTAGCTAGCTAAATTAAGATGAGATGGTGGAACTATAACCTGGCCTAACTAGCGTCAGTTCACTGGGAATAATATTGATAACTAGCCCGTTACGCTAGTCTAATAGCTACTGTAGTGTAGCTAGTTAAGGTTATGAAGAAAAACAGATGGTGAACTTTACAACACAACACTCTAAGTCATTAGCGGTTTGTAGCTTAGATTTTGCACATCTGGGCTCCAAACCGCTAACTAAATAGGGTCGTTAACTAAATGAGTTGAATAAATCATTTTCTGGATCCACATAGAACTAACATTTGAATAAAAATATTTAGGGTAGAACTAAATGCCTGTTTTTGGTGACGACGTCTTGTCCCTCTGCCTGTCCAGTCCATTGAAAAAGAAGTCACCTCAAATCCTCACGCAGTGCGGCGGGATTATTGACCTAACACTGAGTTAAGAAAATACCCAGCATTTGGGTAATTAATTGCGCCACTGCGCGTGAGCGGTGATGTTTGGCTTACTGGGTTACAACCCAGACTTGGTTTAAAAAATCCTGCAATACTGAAAAGCAACCCAATATTATGACCCAATGCCGGCAAACCAGTAGTTGGGTCATCTAAAAAACCCAGCATTTTTTAGAGTGTAGCCACTCAAATGCCCCCTTACATATGAACCTGTAAATTACATATCCAAAATCTGGCGTGGGTAGGATTGTCATCTGAAACAGGGTGATCTTATCAGATTGGGTAAATGATGAAGGATAATGGTATAGAAACCCAAGTCTAGTTTTAACCTTGGTGTGGAGCTGTCTCCTCTACTTCTTATACACTTAATTCTCTTGGCCCTGTCAAATCCTCACATAGTCTCTCCTATCATTGCTTTGAAGATGACACTCAACAATTTTAGACAATATCCTGTTGCTGTCTGAACAAACATCAAGGTAGTTACTTGGTCCTGCAGGTTGATGTTCCAAAACATTGTTAGAGTTTGAGCTCCTCTGACACAGGAAGCAACACAGGTATTAATCCAGACACTTGTCATCTAATGTCTGAACCACTACAACTGTGTTGGTAGGACTCCCTGATTCTGTCACCAAACCCCTGTAACTTATCCAGACTACTGTGGCCCACCTCCTGTTCATCCTTCCCATACAGTATGTCACCTCTGTCCTCTACTCACTCTACTGGCTCCCAGTTGAAACACACAATCACTGCAAAACCATAGTGTTTGCCTGTGGAACAATAAGGGGATATTTCCCTTCATACTATCAGGGGTTTGATGAAACCCTGCTCCCCACCCCAAAACGTTTGTTCTGCCACCTCTAGTCTTTTGGTCAGCCCACCCCTATGGGATGGCAGCGCCCCCAGTCAACTGACTCTTGTCAAATAGCGTAGTGGTTAGAGATGCAGGATAGCGAGTAACAGGTTCCACGATCGACTCCCGTCACAGTCAAAATTAATCATGCATTTGGATTTGTTGAGGATAGACAAAAACTTGCTGGCTGCATGATTCTCTCGTCTTTTTCCTTGACGAAAAATCAGTTATCGTCACCTGTATTGATAGTTAATGTAACAGTGTCATTCACGAATGGCTAATAAGCTGTTAAAACGGCCAGTGACAAAAGAGGATTTGTTCAAGATAGACAAGAACTTCGCTGGCTACAACCTTCAGTAGCTATGTTACAGGAATCCTAAAATAAAACTGTTTACTGTTATATTGCGACTATTTCTGGTGGATTTTCAAATTATGAATTAGGATTTTTCAGGATAGACAAAAACTTTGCCGGCTACATGATTCTCTTGTCTTTTCACTTGACAAAAAAGTCAGTTATTGTCACCTATATTGATAGATATTGTATGAATATCATTCACAAATGGCTAATAAGCTGTTAAATGGCTAGTGGCAACAGCAATACAGTTTATAGATGCTATTTGTGGTGGAGGTAAACTTAATAAGAAACGTTAGTCAGTTTGACACAATGCTTAATGGTGTCAAGCAAAATATTACGGCAGGTGTCAAAACACTGTCACGTGATATTTAACGAAACCAGTGTCGATTGAGTGTCCGAGACTTGACTGCCTCAAGATTTGAATTTCTAACCGGCAGATGTCACGGTCGAGTAAATGTTTTGAGTGTTTCGTAAAGCCTCAACACAAATTTTTTGATTGGCTCTGTGTTCCGGAAAGCGTCGTTCTGCCCATCACTACATATAGCACCCAAACATAAGTGGCATTCCAGGGTGTCTTACAACGAAAACTTGCTATCCGAGATAACAATTACAAGAAAATAACAAACTTAACCAGACACACATCGTTAATCAGACCAGTTTCTGCTTCTTCTCGCCTTTGGTCTGTTTCCTCAAACCACTGTCCTCCCCTTGTCTTTCATGACCACAGCCTTTAATAGGAAAGAGAGGTAAGGGGTTATTGGGCACAGCTGGCTTCAATCAGGGAAGTACCGATGCCTACCTCCCAGGATTCCCCACCTGACCCTTCACAATAGTTAGTGATGTTGTGGAAATCACTAAATGGGAAAGGCACAGAGACTGTTGATTCTATTCACAAGTAAAGCTGTATTCTAGATGTATAAACCTGGAGCAGTTAACAACACTCTCAGCAGAGTCAGGTCAAGAGCTCTCCGTTGAAGGTTTAGCTCAGTTCTATATACATTCAGTACAGCCCACTGTGTCCCCCCCTCCCATGTATGGTTAGAGGTCTATATACATTCATTACAGCCCACTGTGTCCCCCTCTCATGCATGGTTAGTCTACATGTCTTACCAGCTGCTCTGTGAACTTTGGCCTACCAAAATAGCAAGATGTCTACAGGCATTGAGTAGTTAGCCAAAGCTATACCTATCTGCTGTAGGCACATCCTGTACAAGTGAGCAGAGCCAAAACACACAATATGTTGCAGTTCCCTTGAGCAAGCACCCCACTCTTATTGCTTATGTTAGTTTCTCTGGATAAGAGCATCTGCTAAAAGACTAAAATTTAAGTGAATGACTACTAGTAGCTTCGTAAATATAAATGGTCAGTGATATTGGTTAAACTCCTGATGATGAAGATAATTAATTGGTCCTATCTCAAACAGCGTGGGGCCCTTAGTGTCAAACTTCATTCCCTAGTTCTGGGACCTAGGGTTAATTTCTTAACTCTTCTCAGTCAGTCATTGGTATGATTAACTATGTGGAACCATGCAATAATGCCCCTGAGCCAGAGAGACAGATCTCTGAATGTGGAGACCTAAAGCAGCCAATCCAAACGGAGCCTCTAGACACACTAGCAGTCCCTTAAGTGCAACAAAGAATCCCCTTTAACACACAGATGTCCTCCACAGTCCCCCCTTTAAGACATATATGTCCTCCACAGTCACCCCTTTAAGACACAGATGTCCTCCACAGTCCCCCCTTTAAGACACAGATGTCCTCCACAGCCCCCCCTTTAAGACACAGATATCCTCCACAGGCACCCCTTTAATCAATCAATCAATCAATCAAATTTATTTATAAAGCCCTTTTTACATCAGCAGTTGTCACAAAGTGCTTTTACAAAACACCCGGCCTTAAACCCCAAGGAGCAAACAACAGTAGTGTTGAATTTCAGTGGCTAGGGAGTTTTTCCTAGCCACTGAAATTCAACACTACTGTTGTAGTGGGGTGGCCAGTCCTCTTCTGGCTGTGTTGGGTGAACATATTAAGAGTACAAATTGTAATAATTAATAAATGCATTTGGGCTGAGCCCAGAGTCTGTCTAAACTTAGTCCAGGTCGGAAGCATGACCAGATGGACAAGGACAGGAACATCACGGGGGAGGGGGGAGGTGTCAGCACAGTGGCAGCTGAAATCGTCTGGTATCGTCTTGATCTGCAACACAACCAGAAGGACATTGTACAGGGACAGCAACTGGTCTTTCAAGCCTGTTACTCCTCAGGTATGGGCCAAGACCTCATGTCCTCCTAAGTTTAAAATGGCAGGAGACAGGAAAAATTTAGAAAATGCACTCCTTAGATCTACAGGGATTTATAGTGGAGAAGGAGAACTTACCCTACTCCCCCAGCACAATAATATAGCAGCGTAAGACCTTGGGGCTGAGACAGGGGGGTCCAGTGACACTGTGGCCCTATCCGGGGGAGGCCCTGGACAGGGCCCAACAGGCAGGAAATCAACCCACCCACATTGCCAAGCATCAACCAAAGGGACCGCCACCAACCGCAACCACCCTGAAAGAGGGCCGAGTATTGCCAGCAGAGTACAGCCCAATTGCAAAGTGAGCAACAGAGAGACAACAACAAGCCAGTGACTCTGCCCCCGAATGGCATTGGAGGGAGGGCATCCCAGTGGCGTTGAGAGCCCACCTGGCAAGACAGCAAGGATGGACAGTATCAAGCCTTTCTGGTCACCTTCACGCCCCTTGGCCAGACTACACTTAATCATAGACCATGCTGTAGAGATGAGTCTTTTGTAGACACTTGAAAGTTTGCACAGAGTTTGCATTTCTAACCTTAATTGGCAAATCATTCCACAGTAGTGGAGCTCTATGAGAGAAGGCCCTGCCTCCAGCTCTTTGTTTAGAAATTCTTGGTACAATTAAAAGGCCTGATTTTTGCGATTTAAGGTTACGTGTAGGTATGTATGGCTGGATCATTTCAGCGAGGTAAGTAGGAGAAAGTCCATGTATTGATTTATAGATTAACAATAAAACATTAAAATATTTTATATGTTCATCAAAGGAAAGGTCAGGGTCAAGGGTAACGCCGAGGTTTCTTACAGTTTTTTGGGATACGACCATGCAGCCGTCGAGTTTCACAGTGAGATCTGCCAACAAAGCTCTTTGTTTCTTTGGTCCTAAAACGAGAATTTCTGGTTTTTGTGAGTTTAAAAGCGAGAAGTTCTCCGTCATCCACTTCCTAATATCTGAAATGCATGCTTCCAAAGTAGCTAATTTTGGGGCTTCTCCATGCTTCATTGAAATATATAACTGTGTGTCATCAGCATAACAGTGAAAATTGACATTGTGATTCCGGATTACATCACCCAGAGGCAGCATATATAGTGAGAACAATAATGGGCCCAGAACCGAGCCTTGAGGAACAC
>JACXGI010004511.1:0-11027 GCA_016801175.1 Esox masquinongy | reverse complement strand
CGCCCAATGTGAGTTTCCAGTCTCTCTAAGAGAAGGGAGTGATCAGTAGTGTCAAAAACAGCACTATGATCAAGAAGCAACAGGACAGATGCGGAACCTTTGTCTGAGGCCATTAGAAGGTCATTCGTTACCTTCACGAGTGCAGTCTCAGTGCTGTGATGGGGTCTGAAACCGGACTGGAGCATTTCATAAATGTTATTTGTCTTCAGGAAGGCATTCTGTTGTTGGGAAACACATTTTTCTAAGATTTTTGAGAGGAACGGGAGGTTCAATATTGGCCTATAATTATTAATGTAACAAGTCCTGGCTGATGTTTTGTCAGTTGGACCTGTTTTTGCTGTAATACACTGTACTGTTGTTTACATCTTTGCTCAAATCACTATGTAATGATCGATGACAGCAGGGAGGGTTTCTCTGTTTCATATCTGTAATGTAAATAATAATGTGTTTGACCTTTGACACAGTTCCTTCTTCTGGGACTCTCAAAAAAACAAAGACTTCCAGATGTAACACAAAACATCAGCAAAACTAAGAGCACTCCACCCCCACCACCCACTTCACCCTATTGACTGCTACGGTCCCTGAACCTCTGATATCAGGGGGACACTGATCACAAGACCTCTGAGTTTGTCTAAAAAGAAGTTAGTGGGAGCATTAAAATGTTGATTTGTTTAAAAGAAAGACATAAGGAAAGATTCAGTCCACATGTTGTGCAAGCACAAGCATATTTTTATTATCAACATATTCAAAATGTTCAGACCACAAACATCAGCATCCTGTTGTTATCTGTGTTAGTTTACCATGTGACCTAACTCACTCTACTCTAATCCCTCAGTCCTCCAGCAACTCAGAGGAAAACATCATTAGATCATTAGATACAGTTCAGAGGAATGATAATTGAGTTGACTGTGGGTAGCTGAGCGGTCAGAGTATTGGGCCAGAAACCTAAAAGTTTCTCCTTGAGCCCACAAGATGAAAAATATGTTGTTGTGCCCTTGAGCAAGCACTCAAATTAAATTTCTGCTGTTAGTCATTCTAGGGTAATCATCTCTTTTTTGTGGGGTATATTTTCATGCATGTATGCAGTGTTGATACAGACAGTGTGGAGAGATAGAGGAGATATATTCCTGGAGTGGGTATAATACCAATTGATCATCTCAGCGTACCAAAGCATCGTTGCTGACCATGTGCATCCCTTCATAGACACAGTCAACCCGTTTGTAAATGGATACTTCCAGTTTACTCCAACACAGATAGAGCACCTTTGGGATGAGGTGCAACTGGGGGGGTCCCTATGGAATGTTTCTTGCACCTTGTTGAATCCTTGCAGTGAATAATTCAGGTTATCTGGAGGCAAAAGGAAGTCCCCAACATTAGATAGGGATACCTAATAAATTGACCACTAAGTTTTTGTAAGGTAACGGATGTTTTTTAAAGTCTTGTCAAGTTTCTACCAATAAAGAATTGTCTAACAAAATGGAAGTAGAAAAAACAGAGACCATAATGGAGGAGTATTTGGTACACAGAGGCATTACTTCCTGGGGCCTTGTAAGATGCAATTATAACGTTTGGGCTACGTTGCCTGGTTGTTCTTGTATTTCTGACAACACAGCTGATCAGACGACAGTTCTATCTGACTCACACTGCAGGATTTACACAGATATATTTTCCTATTTTCAAATAGTCACAGACTGGGGCTATCTACAAACTAACAGCCGAAACGCCCCTATTTTCCAATGGAACACTGGGATTGCCTGACAGCATTGGATTTATCAAAAAAAAAGTATTTGTGTGTTAATGGGTAGACAGCATTGTTGGCTCATTTGAGTGTTAATGCATACAGTGTTGTGATGGAGGCATAAACTAGCTCCACCTCCCAATACTGTGGGCTAGTGGCTAGAATTTAAATAATCCTCCCTCTCTTTTCAAAACCTCCTCCCACACTAGAAACCTACTCCCAGGTCTAGAAGAAACCTCCTCATCCTTTAAACTCAAGAGCTCTTGTTCTACATTTTTTCCACCTCCGTCATTATTTCAACAGGCTCTGTCACTAGACATCTATCCTGAATCTGTGAACAGGCTAAGTTGTTAGACATCTATCCTGAATCTGTGAACAGCTGCTGCTTTTATTCACTCAACAATAAACACATTTGTAAGCAATAATTTCAACAGTTTGAAGAAAACTATAAAATGAGATTGTCATCCTTGTATGTCTTGTGTTTACCAACATCTGGATTGAAGATGGCTTGTGGACACATTTTACAGACGTGACAAATTTGTTTTTCTTTAAAAAATAATCAGCGTCAAATCATGGAGTTTTTTAACTACTAGCTTTGTCACTTCCGACCTTGCAACTCAGAAAGGATCAAACACACCCCAAATGTGAAAAGATAACAGACTCATATAAGTTGGGTAGGACTTAAACATCAGCAGAGACATCTGCATTACCAGACAGACAGAGACAGGTATCTGAGCAGAATGGCTTGGGTCATAAAGATTTTACTGGCTGTTCTGATCAGAACCGTCCATACAGAACAGCACATCATAACAGAAGGGGATTACTTTATCTTTGACATTCCTAATGATGTAGACTACTGTTTGATCTTCAGATTATCCGTTGAAGGGAAGTTGTTGCTGTGGAACACTTCAGACCCACTTGAGAATTCCACCCTGTCTGCAGAGTTGGGGGATCGTCTGGAACTGAGGAATCAGGCTGATCGATATATCAAGATCAACAGTCTAACTCAGTTAGATGGTGACCAGTACAGAATGGAGTGTTGGAAGGATGGCAGGATGTCAGAGCAGGTTGCTGATCTCTTGGTCTGCAGGGAATCAGATGAAACAAAGACTCTGCATGCTAATCCAGGAGAGACAGTAGAGCTACAGTGTGTGGGTACAAAGGATGGAGACAACATGGCAGTCAGATGGTCTCATGAGGATCAACACAAAAACAGAAGAATACAGTTGTCTGAGAACAGCTCCTCTCTGCTCCTCATCTACACCATTCTGGAGGGCGTGGATTCTTTTCATTACACCTGTGTGGTACTGGAGGGACAGCTTTGTTTGTTCAAAAATGACTTTATTCTGTTACCCAAAGTGCAGTATGTAGCTTTTTCAGTGGGAGAGAAGGCTGTACTACCCTGCTATAACCACGATGACCAGGCAGAGGTAAGGTGGAGGGTCGGATACATCATGCATTTGCAAAATAATACAGCTGGCAGAGAAAATCAGATGTACGTGTCAGATGGAAGAACATCAGGAAACTACTCCCTGGTCATCCCATCACTGATGCTCATACACTCAGATGATTATGTCTGCTATGACGTGACAGAAAAAAGTCATAACATAAAAAGCTTTGAACTCCTGGTGTGTCCCAAGTGTGATCCGCTCACAGAGTTCTTCTCAGAGGGCGAGGAGGTTGTTCTCAGCTGTATCTCTGATCTCACTGAGTCTGAAAGGGTGGTGTGGTACAGACAGACTGCTCAGGTGGACAATGCCATTTTGGACACAAAAAATGAAATAGCAAACTTCCCAAAAGACCTGGATGGAAGAATAAAAGCATCTGACCCTCCCTCTTTTCTGGTTCTCTCTAACCTCTCACTGGCTGACAGTGGGGAGTACTGGTGTGCTGTCTTCTATAAAGGGGTGTGTGTCTCAGTAACCAAGACTGTCTTGGTGGAGTGGGACCCCTTTGGCATCGACTCCATGTTTTACAGAGTTTACTCTTCACTGATGGGCTGTGTTCTGCTGGGGATGGTCTGTGTTCTGATCACTGTGAACCTGAAGACCAGGAGAAGAGACCAGGTTTCCCTGAAGACGAGGAGGACTGTAGCCCAGACACAGAGACAGAGGAGCAGCAGAGTGGAAGAGGAGAGAGGAGACAGTAATGAAGAAATAGGAAAGATTAACGAGAGAAATGAAGAGAAATGAGTGAGAAGTCAGTTGTGAGAGATTATAAAGTAGTTGAGCGTAAAGATAGGAGTGAGAAGAGAGATGAAAAGTAGAGTGATTACATACAAAAAAGAGGAATTTAAATCATAGGTTTTCATGTGAAAGTTTTTCAGTAAGCGGTCCACTGAAACCTGACATGTTTGAGATTGAGGGAAAATGTTTGTATAACAGCATATTAATAGATACAATATGCAAACTATAGTATCAAGTTAATATACTCCTCACTCACTTTTTGAAATTTCTAAACTGTTTTACTAGGGCTACTAGAGTTTCTGTATATTTTTTTAATCATAAATACTAATATTTTACAAAATAATAAAATCCCCTCAATATTGTTGTGTAGGGCGTGTTTTTGGTACTTATAAAACAAAATGTGAAGACGTACAGGGGTGTAGATATTCCATCAAAACTTTTTGTTCGTTTTGGTGGTGTAGATTTTGTCATTTCTATTTTCTACATAAAATTATAATTTATTTTAAATTTTATTTCTACAAATAAATAAATAAAATAAAATTAAAATATTATTTCATTCTTTGATATGCAACAACAGAAGAGAATAACAACAAGTATTACTTTTTAAAATAACCTGACAAGGAACACAAAATTACAGGGATTGAAAGTAATTTATTTCATTTCAAATAAATATTATGGTGTTTTTCAAAAACTATTCATCAATTGTTTATTTTATAGACTTTGGCCCTTCCTCTATCAAAGCCATAGCATGCACAGTATTGTGGAATTAGCGCACAGACGGACCAAGAACACAAAAACGTGGATTACAAAACAAGCCACCGTGCCCTCCCCCTCATTTTATAGCAATTAATAGTTTGGCAGACTAGTATGCAACCAGGTTATTGTAAGGTTTTTATTTTTCCTTTTTCCCCCTCAAAGATTTCAGTTTGTTTTTCACATTATAGGTCACATTAAAAGTGGAAAAAGTTCTGACATGATTTATCTTTGTCTCATTCTTTTACATCACAAAAACTTTGCATTTTAAAAGGGGTGTGTAGACTTTTTATATCCACTGTACCCTTGAATGTTTGGCCTAGTAACAGACACACAAGGTGACACACACAGGGGAAAATGGCAATTAAATGTGAATTTCCCATACCTGTGGCTTTTTAAATTACAATTAGTGTCTGTGTATAAATAGTCAATGAGTTTGTTAGCTCTATTGTGGATGCACTGAGCAGGCTAGATACTGAGCCGTGGGGTGCAGAAAAGAACTGTCAAAAGACCTGCGTAACAAGGTAATGGAAATTTATAAAGATTTGAAAAGGATATAAAAAGATATCCAAAGACTTGTGAATGCCAGTCAGTACTGTTCATTCACTTATTAAGAAGTGGAAAATTCAGGGATCTCTTGATACCAAGCCAAGGTCAGGTAGACCAAGAAAGATTTCAGCCAAAACTGCTAGAAGAAGTGTTTGGGATACAAAGAAAATCCACAGGTAACCTGAGGAGAAATACAGGCTGCTCTGGAAAAAGACGGTGTGGTTGTTTCAAGGAGCACAATACGACGATACTTAAACAAAAATGATCTGCATGGTTGAGCTGCCAGAAAGAATCCTTTACTGCGCCAGGGCCACAAAAAAGCCCGGTTACAATATGCCCGACAATACCTTGACATGCCTCACAGCTTCTGGCACACTGTAATTTGGAGTGACGAGACCAAAATAGAGCTTTTTGGTCACAACCATTAGTGCTATGTTTGGAGGAGGAGGAGTCAACAAGGCCTATAGTGAACAGAATACCATCCCCACTGTGAAGCATGGTGGTGGCTCACTGATTTTTTGAGGGTGTGTGAGCTCTAAAGGCACGGGGAATCTTGTGAAAATTGATGGCAAGATGAATGCAGTATGTTATCAGAAAATACGGGCAGACAATTTGCATTCTTCTGCACGAAAGCTGCGCATGAGATGCTCTTGGACTTTCCAGCACAACAATGAACCTAAGCACAAGGCCAAGTTGACCCTCCAGTGGTTACAGCAGGAAAAGGTGAAGGTTCTGGAGTGGCCATCACAGTCTCCTGACCTAAATATCATCGAGCCACTCTGGGGAGATCTCAAACATGTGGTTCATGCAAGACGAACAAAGACTTTGCATGACCTGCATACTATATACAGTAGTATGCCAGATTAGTATGTGAGAAGATTACTATGTCCCTAACCATAGTTTCCTGAAAATAGTATGCCAAAAGTTCCCAGATGGTCTACTATTTCTGGTGGATTTTTGAAGTATGCATCCGTGCATGCTTTTTGGATTAATCTAGACAATAACTCCTTGTGCAGTAAAAGAGGAGTGGTTTCCACGATTCTGTCGTCTTTTCACTTGACGAAAATGTCAGTTATCAGTCACCTATATTGATAGTTATTGCATAAATGTCATTCATGTATGAAAGAAAAACGAAAGTTATTGTGCCTTTGAAATGAAATAGCTTTGTCAGTGTAAAATTCGTCTTCAGTCTCGCTAGTTTGGACTCAATTCTCATGACTACTCATGATTAATTCTCATGACTACTAGTATCTTACTACTAGTATCTTAAGTAGTAAGATACTAGTATTACTGGCTTGTAAGCAATTAAAACAGCCAGTGGCAAAAGCCATGCAGTTCACAGATGCTATTTGTGGTGGACGTAAACTGTTAGTCAGTCTAACACAATGCTTAATGGTGTCTAGCTAAATATTCAAACTTAGCGTGATGTTAACGCGTGAGAAAATTATCTAATGTTGAGACACCATTTTACAATGAAGTATTATAAAACTGTAGAAGAAAACGCAAGAACTAATTATTTGGCACAAACATGTCAGCACTCAAATATGCGTGAGTGTGCTCTTGAGTGTGCATAGATTATGTTCTTACATGTGCTTACCAACAAATCCCAAATAAGAAAACATTGGTGAATGTCAGAATTTTCATAGAAACTAAGTGGGTTTTAAGAAGAAATTTCTTCTTAAGAATGGTTGGTGAGAATTATGAAGGGCCAATGTGAGAATTATGAAGGGTTTCAGGAAAACCTAGAGGAAGATAGTGGATGATATTTGAGAAAGGTTTTTGAAGAGGGGTTGTTGTAGATGCCCAAGTAAAGTTATGATCCTGATATTGATGCTCAAGTAAGAAGGATTTAGATAGAAGAAAGTAGAGCAGAGTTTAATATTGGTAGGTTAATATCTAAACGACAAGTTTGAAGCCAAGTCAGATTCAGAGGAAACAGTTTAGGAAGAGGGAGAAAAGAAGGAACATCAACGTCATTCAGGATGTGTTGTGTATATCTGGTGGAGGAAGTGTTGTGTATACCTGGTGGAGGATGTGTTGTGTATAGCTGGTGGAGGATGTGTTGTGTATACCTGGTGGAGGATGTGTTGTTTATCCATGGTGGAGGTTATGTTGTGTATACCTGGTGGAGGATGTGTTGTGTATACCTGGTGGAGGATATGTTTTGTATACCTGGTGGAGGATGTGTTGTGTATACCTGGTGGAGGATGTGTTGTGTATACCTGGTGGAGGATGTGTTGTGTATACCTGGTGGAGGATGTGTCCTAACTAGTTGTAGTGTTGGTATACCTGACAGACAAAAATATTGAGACCACTTTTTCCAAATTTTGTAACGTTACAGCCTTACTCTGATATTGATTAAGTTTTATTTTTTCCTCATCAATCTACACACATTTAACCACAAAATCACTCTGAACTGAAAGAATTGGTGCCTCATGTTTTGAATTGTGTGTTCATGTTTTATTTTTTAGGGGGTGTTCCCCTATACTTTCTATTGTTAAAACTTGTGTTGAAGCAAAAGAGACCTTTGGTCTCATCAGGACGTATACTGCTAAAATAAAGGTTAAATAAGAAAAGACACAAACCTGAAAGACACTCACAGACTTGTCCTAAAGTCGCTCCTGCATTTTCTTGGTTGTGTGCAACGGATCATTGTCCTGTCGGAAGGTGAACCTGTCCCACCCCAGTCTGAGGTCATGATGTGCCATGCAAATAGACTCCTACCCAAAAAGACTGTGTGGTGTTATAAAATCAAAAGGTGCTTCAACAAAGTATTAGTTTAAGGGTGTGCACACTTTTGCAACCAGGTTATTGTGAGTTTTTTATTTTTTATTTTTCCCCCTCAAAGATTTCAGTTTTTTTTCCAATTGAATTGTTCACATTATAGGTCACATTAAAAGTGGAAAAAGTTCTGACATGATTTATCTTTGTCTCATTCTTTTACATCCCAAAAACCTGGCATTTTAACAGGGGTGTGTAGACTTTTTATATCTACTGTATATATATATATATATATAAGTACGCCATTGGGAGCGAAGTTCGCTTACTGTAAGAAACTATAATGACAGCTGGAGACCAAGATGACAAACTGCCAATTCCCGCCTTGTCTACTACAGCATACACTACAAAAACTGCAAAGAAGCAAAAGAGGATTTAGACTAGCTCTCAATAGCTAGCAACCAAGAGCCATAAGCTAACGTTAAAAAGGCTAAGAATAACGTCAAACTCTGTCCGTTTTGTTTAATTTATTAAATGTCCTCCGTTCTCCCAGTCCGTGTGTCCTGCCTCCATCCTACACCGTGACAGGAACAGGTAATTCATTCTCTATCGGGCATTGGTGCGGAACCGCCTTTTTTTTTTTTATTATACAGAAAATCCTGCCTATAGCAGCTACAATGGGTAAAAGACTATGGATTATAAGTTATCGATTACAGTTTAGGGGTCATGGGTCGTGTATGAAATCTGCCCTAACTACTACTTAAACTTCATATTGTGTACTAATCTCTGAAACACAGAAGACTGCCTGTAGTTTGATCAGTGTGTACACATTAACAGAGAAGCAGCAGAAGGATTCATGGGTTGTTCAGACTTTGGCTGCTGTACTGTATATAATGAACTGGAGTGTCTGAATGCTGATTGGTAGGAAGCCCTACAAAGTCAGACTAGGTGCCTAGCCGTGATATACTGGCCATATACCACACCCCTTTGTTCCATAGTTCTTAAATATACCACGCTATCATTTCAGGCACCTGAGTTTGCTTCTGAGGGCAGACACCTCCCTACTGAGGGCGTCATTGGCTTCAGTGGCTTCATCCAGTTCCCTCTGTAGCTTCCTGCGTCCGGTGGCAACACGTTGAGACTCCTCTTCCGCCTCCTCCAGGTGATGCTTCAGCTGCTTCACCCACACCTTAGCCTTCTCCGCCTGCACACACACACACACACACACATTAATGCAGACATACACACCAACATACACAACAACACACACACAGTCATGCACATCAACACACACACACTACTCGTTTCAGTCTGGGATAGGGAGTGGGTGCGTGTGTGTGTTTCTGGCCGTGTGTGTGTGTCTGGCCGTGTGTGTGTGTCTGGCCGTGTGTGTGTGTCTGGCCGAGGGTGTTTCTGGCCGAGGGTGTGTTTCTGGGCGGGTGTTACCTGGTCCTTGTACTGCCCAACCTGTTTCCTCTCATCCTCCATCTGAAAGATGAGATTCTTCAGTTTCTTCTCTTTCTGACAAATGCCTTTTAGCGTTGGCTTGTTTCTCTCTGGACACACACCAGAACATCACACACACAGACTTTTAGTATGTTACTTCAGATTTACTACATGGAGACCCTCCCAACTGCCGTAATCATCCAATAAATATCTTTATGTTTATGTAATCGCTGTTTAAGTGGCGAGTCTCCGAGAGGAACAGTCGAAACATCACAACCCCCACTAAACCAAGCGGCAAAATCTGAACGTGTCTCTGTTGTAGATACTCTCTCTCAGCATCAAGGAGAAGCTGGTTCTACCACTCTGATGTCAGGACAGAGAAGAGGTCTGTCAGGGCCGGACCAAGTTCTTTATGGAGTTCATTATGACCATGTGATTTGTAACTACATTTCCCATCATCCTCTACTGCCCCCACCTGCTTTCCAGCTCCAGCTGTTCCTCCAGCTGGTGTATTTTGACCTCCATGGCTGCGATTGAGGATTTTAACTTTGACCTTCCCTGTCCCTCTATCTCCTGTAACTTGGCCTTTAGGTCCTTGTTTTGTCTCTCCAGCTGCTGCCGGGCGCCCTCTCTGGTCTGGGAGGTGCTCCGCTCCGCCTGCAGCTCAACGCTCAGCTGGTCCACCTGGAGGAAAGGTAGAGAGGCGCACACGTCACCTCAGAGTGGGGCCGTCGGGGGAAGAGATGGAGAGGCGCACACATCACCTCAGAGTGGGGCCTTCGAGGGAAGAGATGGAGAGGCGCACACATCACCTCAGAGTGGGGCCGTCGAGGGAAGAGATGGAGAGGCGCACACATCACCTCAGAGTGGGGCCGTCGGGGGAAGAGACACATTCTACCTGCTGCTGGGTCTTGCGGAGGCGGTCGTTGAGTGTCTCCATGTTGGCTTGCTCTTGCTCCAGCTCCTCCTCCAACCGGGAGATCTTGGCCTCCAGACAACGCTTCTCATCAGACATCATACACCTGAGAGGAGGAGGGTCGAGGAGGAAAGGGGGAGGAGGAGAGAAGAAAGGGGTGACAGAGAAGGAGGAAAAAGTAAGAGAGACAGGGATGACAGGAGGAGGGGAAGATGGAAAGACCAGCCTGAATGCCTCCTTTGTCCACACTGACCAGAATTTGAGTGGCAATCTAGGGGACTTTTGAGGAGGACTGACTCACTTTCCGGAAGAATTCGCCAGCTCCTCAGACATCTCATGTCTCTCCGTCTCGGCCTGCTCACGAGCCCTCTCTGCAGCAGCCAACTCCTACAGGGGAGAGAGGAGAAAAACAACATATTACAGATAAGGAGAGACAGGGGAGAGAGGAGAAAGAGGAGAGAGGAGAAAAACAACATATTACAAATAAGGAGAGACAGAGGAGAGAGGAGAAAAACAACATATTACAGATGGGGAGAGACAGAGGAGAGAGGAGAAAAACAACATATTACAGATAAGGAGAGACAGGGGAGAGAGGAGAAAGAGGAGAGAGGAGAAAAACAACATATTACAAATAAGGAGAGACAGAGGAGAGAGGAGAAAAACAACATATTACAGATGGGGAGAGACAGAGGAGAGAGGAGAAAAACAACATATTACAGAT
>JACXGI010004510.1:40832-53566 GCA_016801175.1 Esox masquinongy | reverse complement strand
TTTTTTCTACCACATCTTTTCCTTCCCTTCGCCTCTCTATTAATGTGCTTGGACACAGAGCTCTGTGAACAGCCAGCCTCTTTAGCAATGACCTTTTGTGTCTTGCCCTCCTTGTGCAAGGTGTCAATGGTCGTCTTTTGGACAGCTGTCATGTCAGCAGTCTTCCCCATGATTGTGTAGCCTACAGAACTAGACTGAGAGACCATTTAAAGGCCTTTGCAGGTGTTTTGAGTTAATTAGCTGATTAGAGGATGGCACCAGGTGTCTTCAATATTGAACCTTTTCACAATATTCTAATTTTCTGAGATACTGAATTTGGGGTTTTCATTAGTTGTCAGTTATAATCATCCAAATTAAATGGAATAAACACTTGAAATATATCAGTCTGTGTGGAATGAATGTATACATTATACAAGTTTCACTTTTTGAATGGAATTACTGAAATAAATCAACTTTTTGATGATATTCTAATTATATGACCAGCACCTGTACAGTGGGAGATTCTGACAAAGTTCTCCTTTTCTTTTTTGATTATCTGTGGCTGTTGGAGGCTCTTATTTTAGGCCTCCTGGACTAAATACTATTTTCCAGATTTTGATCGGCTGAAGACTCATTTAGACTCAACGTCTGTGTATGAAATGATGCTGCTATCTCCGCATTTTAGTACTGACAGAAAGGTGGCTGTGTGTAAATCTTTACCACGTGCTTGTTGCGTGTTGCTGCAAAGATTTTGAGGGTGGCAGTGTAGGAAGATTTAGTGTCTTAAGGACAGATCTAGGAACTACTTATCCTATTCTTAACTCACAATATCTGACTCTGGATCAGTAGTTGGGGTCAACTGTTACCCGCTGTGTGAATGGACCATCTAAAACGGGTCACCCTGTTGGCACAGGGCCAAAGGTCAGATGTTTATGCCTTCATGAAAAGTTCATGACCTGATTTTGAACCAGCAGAATTTGAGTATCAGTTTTCACTCAGCCAGTCAAATCTAATGCCAAATTGGTTGGCATACTTTCATGTTGGTTTCTCAAGGGCACTTTTAGAACCATTTGTGTCAAGGTTAGTCTCATGATTAATTTTAAATTTGGATGTCTTTTTTATTAACTCCCCTTGTCATGTCACAGGTTTTGAGTTAAAATAAGAATTTATACAACTGATATGATCACCCATCAACTATAATCAGAAACCAAATTCTATCTTACCTTTTTGTTATTCGTTGATAAACTCTAGCTGTAGGCTCATTTTAGGCCTCATCTACGACAATCAATAACTTACCTCCATCTAGTGGTCATTGATCGAAACTGCTCAGAGACACTTATTGCGTATGCTACTGTGCGTGCGTGCGTGCGTGCGTGCGTGTGTGTGTGTGTGTGTGTGTGTGTGTTTATTGCTGTGTATCTGCAGATCCAGAGGTCTGGTGGTGATGGTGGAACCATAGGGGAGCTCCCATCTGATGAGATCCGTCGACTGCAGCAGCAGAACAGCAGTCTGAGGTCTGTCATAGCCCAGATGAGGAAGGACATGGAGGAGCTCAGCCAGGCTTATCATCCTCCAGTGCCCTCTGACACCTCCACCCAGCTCCCTAAAGGACAGTTACCTCAGCCTCCAGCACAGAGCTCAGCCCAACCCACAGACAGTGGTGCAGTGCCCAGCCTAGCAAGTACATAAACACTGTTTATGCACTCACCTCAACCCCAACCTACTGAAAGTTAACTAAAGCACCAACTCAAAAGATGTCATCAGCAGCATCTCACGCTGTTCACTCACACCAGCTCCCCCTCTCCACCAGCACTGCAAACAGTGTTGCCTTTGTGTGTGTTTATCAGTGGCAGGTACCCCAGACTACATCCAGGCTCTAGAGGAGGAGGTAGCAGTGTTGAAGGCCAGGTGTAGATGTTTAGAGGACCAGCTAGAGGGCGCTACCCGACCCCTCAACACCACCAGCGTTACCCCGGCCCCTACACTCGCCCCCGTTGCCCCCGACAACGCATACCTCCAGAACCACATCCGCTACCTCAACGAGACCATTGGTATGAGGACGTGTTCCAATACTGTAAAGAAATGGCGCTTTTAGAACGTCTCAGTGTCGCTTGTCACATGTTAAGAAGGGATAGGCAACTAGGTACAGACATATTTATTTTGCTGTTATTGTTTATTGAACACGAACAGGCATTACAGGGTTTTTAACCCAAAGTACATTTTAACCCAAAAACCTAAATGAATTTATTAATTTGGTGTGTTACATTTTAAGAGTTTTTTTTTTTTGGTTCAACAGAATAGCTATAGGTTTACTGACAGTAACATACAGTTGTGTCGGTAGAACAACTATGACTTCCAAGTGAGACCATATCCAGCGCATTAAAGGGTTTTTGCATTATAATATCAGAAAATGTCCATTGTTGTATCAGAATATACAGTGCAATACCATTATATATCTGCTA
Source organism: Esox masquinongy (assembly GCA_016801175.1). Classification (NCBI taxonomy): domain Eukaryota; kingdom Metazoa; phylum Chordata; class Actinopteri; order Esociformes; family Esocidae; genus Esox; species Esox masquinongy. The sequence goes on along the minus strand of JACXGI010004510.1, from coordinate 51,125 downwards.
TAATACTGGTATGATTTTACACATCATCTATTCACCAGAAATGACTTTGGGTACATACAACATGGCTTCTAAAAAGCAGAATTTCTATTGGTGAAATGGAAAACCTGCGTCCTCTTTCTCCTCCACTGACCTCACTAAGACATGTGATCATCTCTCCTCTGTCATTTCCTGGTTGCTTTCAGTTCCCTCAATTTCAGTAAACATTGTCTATTTAAGGTTTTCGTCAACAGCATCAACAACAGATATGTATGTGTTCGGTTTGATCAGTAGGACTGTTATAGTCACATTGATACAGTGTGAACATGGCTGACCTTCAGTGGGGTGAACTCTCTACTGACCTCAGAGTTGGACGGCAGACCGAGAACTAGAGATAGAGGACAGGGCACCAGCCTTGTATCAAGAGGGCTCTGGTCTTTACCAATAGATTGCTTTGCTGTCTCTGTAATAGTGTTTGGACCAGGAAATGTGATTGCGTGTTTAGAACAATTAGATACGGTTTATATACTCGGCTGTGAATGTTACTCATCTTCCGTATTTTTATACGTGTGATGATGCAGACCTGATGGGCTTTTTCCTACTAAACTACGTGCTTCAGAGTTCACTCAGTGTTGGGTTTTTTTTGTTGATAATGTGCAACGTAACGCATTGTCTATGATTGTCTATCTGATGTTTTCATCGAGAGCATAAAACTCCTAAACATTGTCTAAGTGATATTTTCATCAACAACGTAACACTCATAACCATTGTCTACATGATATTTTCATCACCAACATAACACTCTTAATGTGATGTTTTCTGAAGGTGGTCTGCGTGTGGAGAAGGTGGCCAACACTGCAGCTCTGAGGAAACAGGAGGTCAGGGTCGCTCACCTGGAAGCTGCACTGGCCTCGCTCACACAACAGGTGCTGAGCTGCTCCAGCCCAAAGCAGGCACTCCTGGAAATGAAACAACAAGATTTGTTGTAGTCAGGCAACAATGGATTTGCAGTTGTTTAACATCTGTCTGTCCCTCCATCTCTCCCCCACAGTGTCACACCAAACAAATGGAAGGGGAGGAGCTGCGTCTGGAGCTGGCCAATCAGAAACGGAACTGGTCGTCTGAGGAGACAAGCCTCCGTCAGCGTCTGGTTGCCATGGAGATGGAGCTGGAGGAAGTGAGGCGGGAGAAAGAGGAGTACCAGAAAGGAAGCATCCTAAACAACCTGGAAAGTGTTGCTCTGGGCAACCAGGTATGGCCGAGTTACAGACTGACTAGAAGAACCTGAGACTTTTAATCAACCCTAAACCAACAGCAGTTAGACAATGCATGGAAATAGCAGTGGAACATTTTTGCCCCTTTAATAATTAAATTTGCGGTTCAGTTATTCATAAGTGACTTTACACTGCTGTGACAGAACTGTTGTTGTGGCTAGGTGTCTGCACTGAAGCTGAACATCGCCAGCAGGAGTGAGCCCATTATCTGTGAAGAGGTAAACAATCTCAGAATGGATGACAGCACAAGATTACAAACCCAGTGTCAGTGAGACTTTTCCATGGTTTGTCTGTGTCCTGTTGTTACCATCCAGAATCATTAAATCATCTACAACATTTCACATAGAGCAGGTCTATAAAGGACTATTTCTATTTGCCCTGTAATATCAGATATCTTGTACCCTGGCATCCTCAGTTCATAAATACCTACTATTCATCTCCATCCCCCTCTTCCTTCCTGCCTTCAGAGTGAGATGGTGAGACACCTCCAGGAGGAGAACCTCTGTTTGAGGCAACACCAGCTGACGGCGGGCCTGAGGCCCAGGGGTTGGGGGGGGTACGGTCCTGAGGGAGGGGTAAATGGGGGTAACCTTGGCGCTCCTCTCAGTGGCCATATCCTTCAGTCCAAGCTGAGGCAAGCTGTGCGCTGTATCGGCCGTCTGACCAAGGACAAACAGCAGCTGATTGAGATGGGCAACAGGCTCCGGGCTCAGCTGGCCGATGCCGGGCTGGAAGGTGGGACTTCACAGTAGAATCATATACTAACATCATTGACAACCTTTACTGCTTAAACCACAGGTCTTCAACCCTCTCCTGGGGACCCCCCAGCCATTCCATCTATTAGATGTATCCCAGAGCTAGCACACCTGAATCAACTTTTTAACTAATTAACAAGCCCTTACCTGTTGAATCAGGTGAACTACTTCAGGGCAAACACTAAACTGAGATGGCTGGGAGGGTCCCCAGGAGATGGTTGAAGACCTATGGCTTAAACCATACCAGAAAATGAAAAGTTAGAACGCTGTCTCCATGATTACCACATAGTCAGTGCTACATCATTACAGCTTTATCCCTCCGAACTGAAGTATTTTAACAATGTGAAGTTATAACAGTCTAATGGACTCTGATTCGTCTGGTCATGTTATGACAACAGCATAATGTAGACGCATTCCATTGGTCAAGTTGGCTTTTCAGAGACAGTATAAACAAGAGGTCTAGCTGTGAAGTCTGTTGTGATAGGTTGGGTGCGGGCCAGTTGTGTTGTGATTGGTCTGGCTGTTGGATAGTGTTGACGGGAGAGACAGGAAGTATTCTCTGGTGTGTTGCTCTTCTGCCCTGACGGGCGTCCTGATCCCCTCAGCCATGCAGGATTATAGGGGTTTCAGCAGGGATCACGTGAAGCCTTAGAGGCCTGAGGAAAAACACCCTGGACGCCTCTGCTCACACACACAAAAACAAAGACACAAACGCACTGACCGACAAACATACACAGACAGAGACACACAGAAAAATAAACGTACACAAACACACAGACAGACATACACAGACAGCACAACACACACACAGACAGACACACACACACACACACAGACTCACTGACACAGGCAGACAAACACAGGCAGGGACAGACACACACATCTCTGTGTACTATTTTTTTTCACACTTTTTCTCTTTCTCAGTTGTTCAATCTGCTACCACACCCTCCCTAGCCCCAGAGTCTATGGAGCCAGAGAGAGACTCAACCAGAGACATCCAGGCCCAACCGGGCCAACACAACCAACCGGGTCGACTCTCTGCCCTAGAACAACTGCAGTACCAGCTCACCAAACAGGTCTGACCTATCACCCCTGACTTACAACCCCTATCCCACGAGAAAGCCATACCTCAGGTTAGGACTACATTGTAGCAAAGTGCTTTGTGCGACCATCAGAAGGTGATCCTTGTCTCCAGGAGCTGCAGTACGCCCAGAGAGATCAGACGAAGGGGGCTCCTGTCCTGGTGAGACCTGTCCTCTCAGACAGAGATGGAGTCACTAACCCCTGGAGCCGGGGACACGAGGACACTAACCCACATGAGGTAACAGCAGTGATGTCTGTCCACATTGAATAGCACTCCAACTGAGGACTGGTGCTGCAACAGTTTGGCTTCTCAGCTTATTTGATCAACATGCAGAATTGATGTCTCGCCATAAAGGTTTATTAACCAGAGAAAACATGGCACTGAAATCCAACTTATTTCTGGGCAAAAATAATTACTTATTTGCACTTACGTTGTAAAGTAAAACCAAAAACATTGACTACCCATACTTGCATTTGAAATAAAGAGCGTTGGCTACACTGTTTTTTTTGTTTTTCGTTTTGAAGGACACTATCTCCTCATTTATTTTAATAGTTTTTAAAAGCTTTTTATTGCCAGTAGGAATATGAGGGAGACAGGTAAAGTGGTGACGGGTATTGAACCCTGGTCTCCAGCAGGGAGCCATATATCTGCAAGGAACTGCGTTTTTCCACTGGACCATAGCTCTGCACTTTCGGACAAAGTTTGAAAACAGATTTGTTTTTCCATATTAATGTGTTTGTAAAGAGCGGATAATCAGCTGATGATGAAGTTTCCTTGATTCCTGCTATTCGTTCATTTGGGTGCAGCACATCCCCAAGGATGCATTCTCAGATTAGGTGAGTTGAACATGTGGATTACTGCAGCCCTTTTATATGAATCTGCTCTCTCTCTTGTGTTCTCAGGTTCCTGGGATTAAGGAGAATTCCCCTGTACCCCTCAGCCCATCACAGAGCTCCCTGCAGCTGGACCTCGGGTCAGGACCTCCCTCTAGCCCGTCTGGTCCTCCGCTGCAGTCATCGGTGGAGACAGAGGGCTCACTGAGGGAGGTGTGGCAGATGCTGGACCATGGTCTCAGCCCCTCCATACTAACATCCAGGGAGAGCTGCTCTGAAACAGGTACGAATACCTGGAGCGGGTAGTTAAGGTATGAGTGAAATTACTTGTCAGCTCTCTCCCTTTCCATCCCTCTCGCTCCTTCTCTTTCTGGGAGTGTTCTGTGACTCATACCATTTTAAAAAAACTGGTGTTTCTGCATTCTGCTGGGCATTTAGCACTTAGGACACAGGCACACACACAGACACATCTAGTGCAGACACTCCACAGGATGTATTGAAAACAAGTTTTAAGAAATCTGGGCAAATTTATTGAAAATATTTCCATTTTTTATTAGCAATTAATTAGCATACATTTCTTAAACTTTTTTTGCTTTGTCCTTACGTGGTATGGTGAGTAGATTGGCAAAATTACATAAAATGGAATAAATTATAAAAGGAGTCTGTGAGGGGAAAGTGAGGAGGTCTAAATACTTTCCGGTGCCACTGTACACACCCCAGTGGTTAGCAACATCTGTCGAGTTACCACAGGACATCAGGATGTATTAACCAGGTCATAAAGTGAAATACTTTGTATGAGATGATCCCAGTAGTGTGTATAATGTCACAAGGTTGTGGGTTATGTAAACACTGGGTGGCACTCTGTTTCTGCGTGTGTGTCTTGCCTCAACAGCAGCCACTGCAACAGGTCACAGTAAGTAGCGAAGGTTATCCAGCAAAGTGAGGCTGTCTATCTCTTAGATTAGATGAGATTTAGAAGTAGATGTAGAACAGAGGCATTGCCTCACACTCAGTCCATCAGTAGACTGCCAAGGATTTCCACATTATGCCGAGCAAACATTAAGACGAAACACTGACGTGGGAGGAAAAAGGCACTGAGACACATGGAACTCACGTGTGCACTGCCAGAGACTTTAAACAGTGGTCTTCAGGACTGATATGAAATTACATGTTGTCATTTGTTATGAAACAAATGACAACATGTAATTGTCATAATGTCTCTTGACTGAAACGGCCTGCGTCCTGGTTAATTTAAGCCATATGAAGTGCACAAATCCTAGCCAAAAAGGAAATCCATAGCTCTGGTAATATTTGCCATAACTTTTTTTATGTTGGCAACAGTCTTTTTGCGCATTATGTTCCACCTCATACCTCGCAGGGCTTGGATTTCAAGGTCTAGAAGGCTTTTATAAACTAACACTTTGAAATAATGACTGTTGGACTGTTTGACCAGGCAGCACTGAGTTTGGTCCCCTGTCTGTTTGGCTCTGAGGGGCCCTGGCAATAACACACTGTGTCACTCTGTAACAACCCTGTTTAGGGGATGAATCAAATGTATCCGTATGTGCACCAAGGTGATGCTGAGCTGGCCAGGCGTGAGTTGAGTGAACCCAGCACAGGGGGCCAGGGGAGGGGGATACCAGGATGCAGAGCACCGGTCCCGGTGAGGAACAAACCCACCAGGCTGCCACCCACTGCCAGGAAAACCAAGGTTACTGCAAGGGGGGCCAGGATCAGGAACTACAATGTCAAAGACTGATGGGAACCTTCTGGCTGGCCAACAGAATTCACCACAGTTGGTTTTTGTTGTTTCCTGCCTACCTACATTCAAATGTTGCATATGAATACTTGAGTTATTCAGCAAATGTCAACAGTAGGTAGAAATGAATTGGAATTTGAGTGCTATGAGTGCTACAGTGCTATAACACAATATGGTGCAGAAGGTTATACGTTTTGGGTGGGGAGTGCCTGGCTGGTTCTGCTTTAGTCTAGCCAGTATTTTGTCTTAGCAAGGCCACTAGTGGAGTGTTGCTGACAGAAGAACCAATGGCACCCAGGCTAGGTAGATACATTTACTGCCTGCCCACTGCTCATGCCAGGGAACCACGTGGCCTTACACCTTAGGAGGAGAGGATATGTTGGAGTTCCAACAGTGCTTCCTCTTAATGATGCTCCCACTTGTTTTTACCCTATCATGACAATTTACATACTAAGGACAGATGTTGATTTTATAAGAAGTTATGTGATTTTCCCCAATAAAACATTGACTAAATGTCTATTTTTTCCATTATTGACATTGAAATTAGTGAAACCAAAACAGACTTAATGCACCCTTGGCTAAGAAATGGGACCTTATGTCAACACATTATATACATATTTCCGTGTTTTCTACAGGTTATCTTATTTGGTATTTAGATCAGTAAAATAACAACAGATACAGTACTGACAATACTATAATAATATTTCACATTCTTATATATCTTCACCGCTGAACTCTAGTAACCGAGACTGTCAGATGATTACGTCACCATTCTTCCTGGCCTACCAAAAAGCCCCTCCCCTGTTTGTCATCATGTCACCCTATCTCCTAGCAACACCCTCATATCCACACTGATTGGAGAGGACCACACACCCCTGCACTCTTATTGGTTTGTTAACATATCTGTCAAGATTTGGGTATGTACCGTGAGTCAGCGCTGAATTTCATTTCAGGTGTGTTGAGCCGGTTGCTCCTTAAACGTACAGAATGTAGGTAGCCTTCTAACTGACTGGGTTATACATCCAGTAATACACAATACTAATAACGTTTTTACAATTCAGCATTTAAATTAATCGAAACTACACATTTCATTGATTATTAAAATATGTTTCCATTGTTAACATAAAAGCATTTTAAAAATGTATTATTTTAATAATTTATATTCTTAAAAATATATGAAGAATTTAAGACTATATAATTGTCTCTGTAATTTAAAGGCATCTATAAATATTTAGACTATATTGTAAAGTGGTATCAAAACTTTTGTTTTATACATTTGTATACAACTTTTTTCAATGACCGAAATGTGTTCCGATAATTCGGCCAGGTGATCAGAAATTCTAGCACCGGTGACCAGCATGCAATTCTTGGCAATGTCTTTAATAAAGTATGGGTCTAAGTATATGGACTAAATAAGAAATGCAGTTCATATTCTAATATATAATACATGTGTTAATTGTAACCAGGTCAGAAGAAAAGGTGTTACCTGCATGGGGTAGGCTCCATTCTTTAATGGTGTTTGCATCTTCAAACAATTTCATTAGAAAAAAAACATATAGGCTACACTGGCGTGAAAAGTTATCAATATTGTCAAAGTCCATGTACGATTGTATCCCTCCATCATGTGTCCTCCTTTCTGCAAGGTTTCGTAATAATTCGGTCAAAGTATGAAATCTGAACATGGCTCAGGTAAGTGTCTCTGGGCTGTGTTTGAACTTGAGTGATGAACTTGGACTTGGCTTTCCCAATATTCAGGTTAGCTCAGAGATGCTGAGCTAATCAGTGAACGGTGCATACACTATAACAGTGGATCTATCCAGTGCTACCTAAATGAACTACAGTAACCTTGCCATCGAGTTTTTTTTCCCGAAATTACACAGGCGTTTAGCGAATCACCCCATCACTGGCTGAGACGGAGAGCCCTGCCTCTTTTCTCATTGGACTGAACAGCCTAGCCAAATTGTCAGCCCATGTGGCGTGGCCAGGGAGAGCATGTCAGACATTTAAATTAAATAGAGAAAGGGAATCAAAGAAGCGAAAGAAATTCGGGCTAGGCAGGCAACTGAAGAGATAGCGAGTCCTCCCGAACAACTGTAACAGCGACATAGGCAAGCACGCTTTCACCGGCAGAAGATAAGGGATTATCGAGGGAATTTTTGGTTTACTAATTCGCTGCTTGTTTCTACGGATATTAAAATATCTAACTACTGGTAAGTTGTTTTGATATCATAATAACTGTTACCAATTTTTTGCTTGCTCGTTAGCTTCCAATCAAGTTAGCCGATGAGAATAGATCCCTACTGTACTGTAATGAGTACTGTACCGTAGCGTCGCAGTAAACACTTTCATTATTGTAAATCTAAACCGCATTTTCGTCGAGTTACTGCCGCTGTTATCGTCTAACCTAAATACTTCATTTCAATTTCCCATAACTTTAAGAGCATTATTTTCTGACCAATTTAATAATTTCGACATCATCGTCTGGGTGATGGTGATGTGACTTGTTCTGACGCACCGGCACCGCTGTTAGTGCTAGCAGTACCAGTCTTGCGCCTACGATGTGGTCATCATCATGCAGCCCATTCACGGAAGCTCTGGTTTTTAGTGTCGATATTAACCAAAATCCGGGTGCAGAGGTTGAATGAATGTGCTCAGATTGCGGTTCAGCATTGATAAAGTTTATAGGACAGAACAATACTAATTCTGCTGGCTAGTTATGAGGGTGTTTCTGTGTCGTACTTGTCATTTGTCACTACACTTGCCCCTTTGGTCTGAATGTGGGAGTAGCACCAGCACGAGAGGACAACGCTAGCCCCATAAAGGCTGCCAAGTTAGCAGGCCTTGTCTGAGCCTGGGACACGTTAACAATGGTTTGATTAACTAGGGCCAAATAAAAAGCTCATTATTAAATGCAAGAAATTGTCTGCATGATCTTTCACCAGATTTGGGTCTGAGAGGATTTTTACCTGTTTCAAATACATTTTTGGTAAAATTTTGTGCATGGATGCCATTTTCAAGTTGTCGGTGAGCATGATGCATTACTCGTACTGTTATTGACAGACTGTTATTCAATGAGTCATTAAGTATGACTCGATCATATCTGTACCATGTCTCTGAAAATAATCAGTTTCAGTGTCTTGTTAAACAACTTTCACGTTATTTACTTCATCTCTTCTATAGGCCTCAAGAGTCTGTTAGGAAGGTTTGTGCCTGGACTATTGAAAATATGTTGCTTAACATAACTGCAGACAAATAGAGTATAGCAATAGTTTATTGCATACATATACTGATGTCACATCAGAAATGGACATTGATGTGTAGTGAACCTACCCTTCCTAGTTACAGCCTCTACCATAACTCTCTATACTCGCCCACAGTGAAGGAGACGGCCTGTGAAAGGAAAAAGAAGGCAGAGTAAAGCCTGGGTGTGGAATTTACCATGCAGTGAGTCAAGCAAGCTTTTCTGTGTGATCTGGCTGGATAAGTCACCAGCCAAGATAGTGTGTTTCTCAAGGTGTTCTAGTTGCATTACCTGGTATTTGCATGTTGCTGACGTGCAGTGTTTTTTGGCTCTCCAGTTGACAGTTAGGGTAATCTTGGCACAGGATGGAATGTCCTGTCCTCTAGTTCATTGCCTAACTACAGTGGAATTTGTAATACGTTACGTTATCACTGTTTGACTTCTTACCGTCTCTTTTCAGGTGTCGTAGTATATATGTGACAAGTTCAGTCTTGTGAAATACACGACATTTCAAGCTTGTGTCTAGCATATACAGTGAGGAAGGGCATTTTTGTGGTTTCTGCACTACCCTTTGCAAATGTATCTTCACAAACATGGATTGATTTCAACAGTTTTAACTTGCACAACATCAAGAATGGCTGCTGCAATTTTACCCATTTTTCGAAAGCCAAGTATGTTCATTAGAACCTTTATGTTCCTTTTTAATGATTGGGTTGAAAATGACTTGACAATGTTTCACTTGAGATGGATGAAACAACATCCTTTTAGGCCTATATGTCCTTAGTTTGAACACATGGTTTCTGATGGACAGGTTCGTTGTCATCCTGACCACCAAACGTTGCGTCTTCCTGTACAGATGTTGGTCCGTACCATGTCATTCCCCCACGGACTGAGTTACTATATAACAGTAAATAGATTCGGAGTGCAGAGCGATATGGGAAAGGGTGAACAGCAGAGCTACAAGTAGAAGCCGAAACACGCACTCAGCGGGAAGCCGTGCCGTCACTGTTGTTGTCTTTGGGATGCCTCAGCTCGGCCTAATTAGGTTCCCAACGCATGCAGTTAATCACGGCTCCTCTTCAGTGATGCCATGGGTCAGTTAGATGATAATCCTCCCTAATCCCTGCTCCTCCCCGGCCCAGGTTGGGTGATACTCGCCCTGGGGCTATTGTTAGGACACCTGCAGTATCACTGGGGCTGATTGCTATTTAGAGTGCCTCTTATTGTTAGTTGTTGTTCAGCCTGATTCATTCATCGGGTCCCTGAACAGCATTCTGTCTATTGTAATAGGCAGATACTAAATAGAGCTGTTGGTAGTATAGGTAGTAGTGTGTGTGTGTGTGTGTGTGTGTGTGTGTGTGTGTGTGTGTG
>JACXGI010004510.1:25071-35116 GCA_016801175.1 Esox masquinongy | reverse complement strand
CGGCTTCCTGAGTCAAACAACCTGGAGGAATTCTGGGAGAACCTCTTTAACGGGGTTGACATGGTAACAGAAGATGACCGGCGGTGGAAGCCAGGTGAGCCCCTGTGAAGATTTGTGACCTAGATTTAATTATATTGACCCAGGAACCACTGACATGTCATTGCTGTTTGTTCACATTATTTGACCTCTGAAAGGACACGCTGTTAGCTCAGACTCTTACACAAGATGGCTTGCATCACAGTGTTGATCTGCTTCCTAAGTGGATGAGTTGCTTGTTTTGCATCTGAATGTCTATCCGAAATTATTTCACTCACAGGAAATTGCTCTGTTCTAGAGGAACATTCTAATAATAGACCAGGGCTAGGTTTGCCAATAGCAATGGAACTTGGGCTTATGTGAGTTTTAATTATGCATCTTTCCTGCAGTGTTTTGTCACACCAAGTGTCAATACTGATAGGATAGAAAGGCAATGCAGACACATTGCTTACACATCATTAAATATATTGAGGCAGCATATAATTAGGAAAATGTATCTTAATTGAATGGTTACTTAAATTTTTTAAGGAACTTGAAAAATATAGCCTACCTGATTTATACTGTATAGACTTAATCGAAAATTTGCTATTCAGTAATTTTGGTTTTGATTTGAAACATTTTTATCCTTGTTTGAAACAATTACAAAGATGTTTAACTTTGTATTTATTGTCAAGTTCTCTGTGAAGGCATGGGTGTTCACAGACAATCAAAGCCTCCTATCAGCTTCAGTCTAGCTAAAACCTTCTGTGTATAAAATGGTGCGGGAGAGTGTGAGAGTTGCTAACGACATTCTTAGCTGTTCTGCGAGTGGACTGAGGCGGTTGTTAAGAAGCATTTTCAAGTTCAAATTCCATAAAGGCAGCTTCGGTAAGATGTTTGGAGATTTAACTAAGCTCCAACAGAAGTTACATCAATGAACTTAGCCTTAAGATGCTGTTGGGGAAACCGGGTCCTGGTCAGCTGTACAATGCTGAATGTTTCCTCCGGTGTTCTGGTCCATTCAGTCAGCCTAGTGCCCAGTATCCACTGCCCACATAAATTACCCCTCAATGAACCCTGGCTAGTGCTGGTAGCCATTAGCTGTAAGCAGAGCCTCTGATGTGTGAGAGAGCTACACTGAAGGCCTGTTGTGTCGCAGTCTGCTCTGATGCCATCACTTTTCACCACCTAGTGGAGCACTGGTACTGTAGCCTTGGCTTCTCTCACCATCTTTCTCTTTCTCCTTCTGGCGCTGCCTTTTTCTCTCCCTCATTCATTCCTGCTCTGAGTCTTTTGCTTTTTTCCTCCCTCTTCAGCCTTTCCTCTTATCCTAGTCTCACCTCTATCTCTCTAACTGTCTCGCTCGATTCCTCTTCTCGCCCTGTGAATAGCACTTTTCATCAGACAATGCCTAGCAACCGGCTAAAGCTCACATTCATGTGGTAAAATGCTCTGGGTTGAAGGCGAGCCCTGGACCACACTCAGCAGGAGGCGTGGCGGAGGAGGAAAAAAGGCCGAAGAAAGAAATGGAAGGGCCTGTGATGCTGTATTCATAGATACTGAGAGGAAATAATGGATTGAACTCTAGACGTGGGCTTCAGATGACTTAGTGGTTACAGCATTGGGCCGCTGGTCCCCTCGAGCCGGGTACTTAACCCCATTGCTCTGGATAAGTGTGTCCGGTAATTGACTGAAATGTAAAACGCAATGCGTTTGTGAAATTACTAAAAATGTTGTAGAAGAGTACTGAATGCCGATCTTGTGCCTTTCTGGATGACAATAAATAAGATGTACGTGAGTCTAGATGTTCCAGGTATATCGGTAGATCACTAACTTTAGGCTGACTGGTTACCACCGTGTGATGAGGTTCCTAATCCTAGGGCGTCCGTGTTTCATTCCTAGGTCTCTACGGTCTTCCTAAGAGGAATGGCAAGCTGAAGGACATCAGCCGGTTCGATGCTGCGTTCTTTGGGGTCCACCCCAAACAGGCCCACACAATGGACCCTCAGCTACGCCTCATGCTGGAGATCACCTATGAAGCCATCGTAGACGGAGGTGAAGAGAGCAGGCTGGACCAGTAGACTTTTTATTTTGAAACTTTGTGTAGATCCCTATTAGTTATGTTGCAACAGCTGCTTTTCCAGGGGTTGACAAATTAGACCCCAAAAGGCAACGTTTACTTTCAGAAATATACCTGTGTGAGATGTGTAATGGGTTACATTACCTTGAAAATAATGGACATAGTACAATGACGAGGCGGACCCAAGTCCCATTGCAGAGGTAGCTTTTCCAAAGGTTATGAACAGAATGGAGTTATTTCCATCGCCATGGATGCCAGCCAGTTAGCAAGTCTTTTTCTTCTCTATCTAATGTCTTTTTTGTCAGGACATTTTTCATTACACTAGAAGTTCACATTAGAGATGAAACACAACTTTGCTAAACAATGTTTTTAGCAAATAACAATTGCTAGGCAAACTAGCAACATGTGGCACTATGTGACAGTTTAGTGCCTCTTGTCAAAGCTTCAGCATGGACCAGAGAAAATCATGTCCAGCCCTGACCATGTTAAACTGTCAGATGCTCCAAATATGTAGCTTGTAAAGTAAAAAAATAATATAAAAAAAAAAACATATATATATTTTTTTTATTATTAATTGGATACATTTGCAATGTATCCAACATCAGTGTGGTGGTTGGTTTAATTTTTAGCAGCCATTGGTGTCTGCATGTGTAAGGAACATATCCCATCATAAATGTCAGGTGTCTGCATGTGTAAGGAACATATCCCATCATAAATGTCAGGTGTCTGCATGTGTAAGGAACATATCCCATCATAAATGTCAGGTGTCTGCATGTGTAAGGAACATATCCCATCATAAATGTCAGGTGTCTGCATGTGTAAGGAACATATCCCATCATAAATGTCAGGTGTTTCCAAATGAACCATTTGTTAAAGTGTGATGCACATTCTACAGTTTCCTCACAGCCAATCAGAGTCAAGTATCCAAGAATACTGAGGTCCACATGTCTGTAATGTGTTTGTGTCCAGGTCTGAACCCGACAGAGCTGCGTGGCAGCAGGACTGGCGTCTATATCGGGGTGAGTGGTTCAGAGGCGGGCGAGGCCTTCAGCAGAGACCCCGAGGAGCTGCTAGGATACAGCATGACGGGCTGCCAGCGTGCCATGTTTGCCAACCGACTGTCCTATTTCTTTGACTTAAACGGTACGATGTCAGCCTGTAGCACAGCAGTGCTCTACAGTCACCTTATAGTATCAGTTGTCTTAAGCGCAGCCCGCTCCAGAATTAAACAAATAGTCCACCACCCCCTTTCTCCATCCAGGCCCCAGCACAGCCATCGACACGGCCTGCTCGTCCAGCCTACTGGCTCTGGAGAATGCCTTCAATGCCATTCGCCACGACCACTGTGACTCCGCCCTGGTGGGTGGGGTTAACCTGCTGCTCAAGCCAAACACTTCAGTGCAGTTCATGAAACTGGGCATGCTCAGTCCGGACGGAACCTGCAAGTCCTTCGATGCCTCAGGTACGAAACACAGAGGGAGAGTCCTCGGTGTTGAAAGGATGCCGCGAATAACGTAACTAGGCGTCAGTAGCTGGAAGTAAGCTTAAGCAGCACCATATCCTGCCTGACCCCCCCCACCCCCACCCCACACAGGAAACGGGTACTGTCGTTCGGAAGCTGCGGTGGTGGTTCTGTTGACCAGACGCTCCATGGCCAAGAGGGTTTACGCCACGGTCCTCAACGCTGGGAACAACACGGACGGATACAAGGAGCAGGGTGAGACTCTTCATACGTCATGACATCTCTGTGGTCCTGCCCGTTGGCCTGTAGGTGTAGGAGGGAAGTTGGCTTGCAACATGGATTCAGCTCTGCCTAGCCCTCCAGTAGGTTACGTGGAGATTCCACTCTCTTTCTTCCAGTGTCTTATGACCTGCCTTACTGCAACCTTTGACCTGGCTTACAGCAACATATAATCTATGACCTGGCTTTCATATGTGGCCTGTACCCTTATGCCAAGCCGTTACCCAGGGTACATTTCCTTTTCTTGGGAAAAGCACAATTAATTCCCTTGACTTTTCAGTTGCATTTGCTGTAATTCCTTAAGTTGCTCAGTCTGTGGTGAGGCTTCTCTGACCCTCTGTGACGCACATTCATACTCACACACCTTTAATCACTAAATGCATGTACTCAGAACTGTACTTGGTGTATAAACCCAGACACACACACACACAACAACAACGCCTGACAGTTTCTAGATAGGATTCCATGGTGGCTGGTCACACGCTTTCAAGTGGACTCATTTCCAAGTGGGACAAAGGGTAGCTAGCTGCCTTTTTAGGATGATCTGTATATACACACCCCTCCCTCTGCTCTGAAAACGCCGTTCACACACACCCCTAGTCATCAGAAACACGGTCCCGGACTAGTGATCCGGTCAGAACAGGCAGCTGGCACCCTGAGTTAAAGGCTCCATACTGACCGGGCCGGCGCTGGGTGACCTCTGATACCACTGATGTTAAGGCTGGGTTTGGCTGTGTCTTTTAGGTGTCACGTTCCCATCTGGGGAGATGCAGCAGAGGTTGGTACGTTCTCTCTACCAGGAGGTGAACATCACACCGGACCAAGTGGAGTACGTCGAGGCCCACGGCACTGGGACCAAGGTAAACAAACAAGCAAACAACTTGACGCACCAAAAAGTCCATTTTCCTTACCACTGACGTCATCCCTTTTTCCTTCCAGGTCGGCGACCCGCAGGAAGTGAATGGCATTGTTAGTGTGTTCTGTCAATCAAAGCGTGAGCCCCTGCTCATTGGTTCCACCAAGTCCAACATGGGCCACCCAGAACCCGCCTCTGGCCTGTCTGCCCTGGCCAAGGTAAGGGTTGACGAGGGCTGCGTAAGACCCAAACATTTAGACAGAGAGACCTGTTCTCCAATACAGAATCACAGTGTGTGTCGGTTTTTGGCTCAAACCAGCACTAACATGTCCCTCTCTCTTACCCTCTCTGTCTTCCGTATTTTTTACTATTCGTCTGTCTCTCTGTTTCTGTCTCTTGCGTGCCACCTGTCTGCAGGTTGTGTTGTCTCTGGAGCGAGGTGTGTGGGCTCCCAACATCCACTACAACAGCCCCAACACCGACATCCCTGCCCTTAGCGACGGCCGTCTCCGTGTCGTCAACGAGCCCATACCGGTCGGCGGCGGCATCGTTGGCATCAACTCTTTCGGATTTGGAGGTTCCAACGTTCACGTGATCCTCCGCCCCCCTGGTCGCGACACGGCCGAACGTGTCAAAGCCCCACCCAAGACCCCCCCTGAGTCCTCGCTGGTACCCAGGCTCCTCCAGGCGTGTGGCCGAACAGAGGAGGCTGTCTCCACCATCCTCAGGAAAGGGAAGGAACACTCGGGCAATGACAGCTTCCTGAGTCTCCTCAATGACGTGTCAGGGGTGCCCACAGCAGCGATGCCCTACAGGGGCTACACTCTGATTGGCTCCAAGGATGACATCACAGAGGTGGAGAAGACTGAGGCCACGCCCAGACCGCTGTGGTACATCTGCTCAGGTGAGTGTTGAGGTATATATGTGGGTGTATAAACTACTTATGTGGACCCAAAAATTCAGTAAGTCTAAGCACTCTGTAGTTGCAATAATACTATATTTTTGATCCAGATTAAGTATTAGCCTGCTGGTAGCCTGCTGGTAGCCTGCTGGTAGCCTGCTAGTAGTGTTAATCTGTCGGTCTCTGCTCTTCAGGGATGGGCACCCAATGGGGAGGAATGGGCCGTAGTCTCATGCAAATGCCGGAGTTCCGGGAGTCCATCCTGCGTTCGGATGTGGCCCTTAAGGACACGGGGATGTGTGTGTCCAGTCTGCTCATGGAGGCCGACGAGAGCACCTTTGAGGACACCGTCCAAGCCTTCGTAGGCCTCGCCGCCATACAGGTAGAGTGGAGCAGACATCTTGGCTAAGGGCAAACCAACATGGAGTCACATATGGTTTATTATGAAGGAGTCTACAGTCAAATCACATTTGTAGGCCCATGTCAACTTGGGCTTGGTAAGCCCATGCACAAAAAGACAGAATATATAGTCTAAATGTGGTGTCGTGCTGGCCATCAAATCACACGTG
Organism: Esox masquinongy; assembly: GCA_016801175.1. Lineage (NCBI taxonomy): Eukaryota > Metazoa > Chordata > Actinopteri > Esociformes > Esocidae > Esox > Esox masquinongy. The sequence continues at coordinate 28,954 of JACXGI010004510.1, read as the reverse complement.
TGGCAGGGAACCATAGTGGTTAGATCTTCTTATCGGTAACCAAAAGGTTCCTGGGTCGCTGAAGTAGATTAAAAAATTATTCATCTTATGATAAATGTATAATCAACAATAGATTGATAAAACAGGTCTGACAACCTGTGGCACTGATCAATCTCAAACCACTGGCTATTTTAATCCGACTTGCAGTAGATGAAAAGGGAAAAAAAATATTTTTAGGGAAAGTGTTGAAAAAACACTACAGGCCAATACTGAAATGTTAAAGTTATAAAGTATTCAGAAATTAGAGTAGATTTTCCCAAAAAAAACATACTGAGAAATAAAAAAAAAAACGTTGACCCTCCAATGAATATTTAATGATGTAGCCCTCCAGCCAAGACGTTAACCCACCCCCGACCCCCTCCCCCCCGCCGTCACTCCATCCCCGTCTCAGATTGCCCAGATCGACCTGCTCCAGAAGCTGGGCCTTCAGCCGGACGGCATCGTGGGCCACAGCGTGGGAGAGCTGGCCTGCGGCTACGCCGACGGTTCCCTCAGCCACAGCGAGGCCATCCTGGCTGCCTACTGGAGAGGCCGGTCCATCAAGGAGGCCAACCTGCCGGCTGGAGGCATGGCTGCCGTTGGTGAGAGAGGACGGTTTGAGTTGTTGCGTTTGTTTTGAACAGGGTTTATTCAGGGTTTTATTGACCCCCGCCCCCTCTGCAGGTCTGACATGGGCAGAGTGTAAAGCTCAGTGTCCCCAGGGTGTGGTTCCAGCCTGTCACAACGCTGAAGACACCGTCACCATCTCCGGACCTGCGGTAACACCGTTTTGCTCCCTTGTAGTTTGCGAATAATTTAAAATCCCTTTTTAATGCTGCTCTATTGACGCCTACTCTGTCTGCGATCTGCGCACTTCAATTCTTTTATCTACCGTCTTCAGGAAGCTGTGAGAGCGTTTGTTGCCCAGCTGAAGGAGAGCGGCGTGTTTGCCAAGGAGGTCCGTAGCGCTGGTGTGGCCTTCCATTCTTACTACATGGCCGCCATCGCCCCGGCGCTGCTAGCTGCTCTCAAGAAGGTGGGCGAACCTGGGAGCCTCCGTCCGAAACACTTTGGAGTCTGTTTGGGGACTTTAAACTGAACTCATTGACCTATCCTAATAGACACAAAATGGTCCGGTGTTCGGCCGAATGTACCAAATCCCTGACCTTTCGTTCCCTCCAGGTGATCAGGGAGCCCAAGCTGAGGTCAGCCAGGTGGATCAGCACGTCCATCCCCCAGAAGGACTGGGACAGCCCCCTGGCTCTGTACTCCTCAGCAGAGTACCACTGTAACAACCTGGTCAGTCCTGTCCTGTTCCAGGAGGGTCTGAGCCTGGTTCCTGACAATGCCGTGGTGGTGGAGATCGCCCCACACGCTCTGCTGCAGGTTTGTGTACCGACAGCATAGATTCTATGTGTGCGTTTCTATCACACACACACACACACACACACACACACACACACACACACACACGCGCACAGTATATTAAACCACACTCAGAAATATGAATACTGACTTTGGACACACCATGGCGGAGAACACGAGATGGCTCCAAATGTTCAGTCGGGAGTAGATGTACTCCGTGCTGGGACAACCATCTTTCTTCTCTGAGATGCGCACAGCTTTTATCACAGTCTAGTTTTCGCTGTCTTTCAGTAGTGTCATTAGTGTCATGGTGTGCCTGTGTTGGGTTTGGTGGTGTTGCCTGGGTTCTTTTCATTCTTTGCGTGTGACACAGTGGTCTCTGTCTCCCCCTGCAGGCCATCCTAAAGCGCAGCCTGAAGCCCACGTGTTCTATCCTTCCACTGATGAGGAGAGGCCATGCCAACAACCTGGAGTTCTTCCTGTCCAACGTTGGCAAGGTCTACATGAAGGGGTCAGTTCCTGTTACGAACGCACGCCTCTCCTGATAACGGCATTAGTACACAACTAACGCCTTCCTATTCTCAAAACCTACTGCTTTTCCAGATTTCGATGGAATTACCTTTAATAGTTTTCCGTCAAATATTTTTAATTAAATCTGTCTCAGGCACCATTTACCCAAATTACTAACTGACACATTGGTTTGTCTATGAACAGGCTTATGAGAGTATTATGGCTTATCACCATAGCAATCTAATTTTGCTATTGTTATTTCATGCAACAAAATAAATACAAAAGATGGCCTTCTGTCCTTACAGTTTTTAAATGTCACATTTTTTGTTTTGAGTCCAAAAAATGTATACTTGGGTCTGATGTCTCCTTTGAAATATATTTTTTTATTATAAAAAACAAAAAAAATTTAATAACCACACATGGTGGTTACATCAATAAACACCACAAATTAAAGCCCCTCCCCTTTTCCAGAAACCTCTCATATGGTGTGGATACCATCACCATCAAATGTTTTATCCCAGTTAGAAAGTGAGAAGGTGGGCTTCATTTGTATTAGAGGGAATGACATTGGTCTACGCTCAACATGTGCTTTTATTTGCTTTGGAATACAGATTGTTAGATGCGTGGTGGTGTATTGACTGTGAAGTGACTCACTGTCATCAAGCCAAAACATCACAGTGTGGACATTTGCAGTAGTGAAATCTAAAGGACAGATGTCTCAATCCCGGCTGTTCGTGTCCTGTGTCCAGGATCACTGTGGACAGTAAGCAGCTGTACCCCCCTGTGGAGTACCCTGTACCTGCTGGCACCCCCCTGATCTCCCCCCTGGTGCAGTGGGACCACTCCCAGACCTGGGACGTGCCCAAGGCTGACGACTTCCCTTCCGGGTCTGGAGGATCCACCTCCGCTACCATCTATAACATCGGTGAGGGAGATGCACCATATATCAAGTCTAAAATTCAAATAGGTCTCTGTTAGGACATCTAGGGGTACAGGTAACCCCTCCTTCACAATGCGGCTACCTATAACTGTTAAGCCACAACGCGCGCACACACACGCACACGCACACAACCCTCCAACCGATGTTCTCTTTCCGCCAGACATGAACCCTGAGTCTCCAGACTACTACATGATTGGCCACTGCATCGATGGGCGTGTCCTGTACCCGGCCACTGGTTACCTGGTGCTGGCCTGGAGGACCCTGATGAGGAGCCTGGGCGTTGTCATGGAAACCACTCCCGTCGCCTTCGAGGACGTTACCATCCACAGGGCCACCATCTTACCCAAGACTGGTAAGTAGAACCATGTGGGTTGTGTTTGTAATAAATAACATGTTTTCAAGTGTTCTGCCCTCTTGTTTGTCCTGTTTTGCCTCTCATTCTCTCCTGTTCTCTGTCTCAGGTTCAGTCCAGCTGGAGGTGCGTCTCATGCCCGCCACCAATCGCTTTGAGGTCTCTGAGAATGGAAACCTGGCTGTCAGTGGTAGGTAGCCTCATAAAATCTGAATAGCCACATTTTTCTAAACTCGCCAAGATAAATGTTAAAGAAGTTAATGGCATCCAGATTGAGAGAGAAGTGGTGAATGTCAGGTGTTTATAGTGTGTTCCATTCAAGCACCATTATATTCTAATAACTACTATAAACAGGCCTCCCATGGTCCTTGACAGTCTCTCATCTATCCCACAATCCTCTCTGTTTGTTCAGGCAAGGTGAGCATTCTAGAGGATGCAGCTTTGGACTCATTCCACTCTCAGATTGGTGAGCCTATTGCTGGGGCTGACGTTGACTCCAAACTGCGCCTGACGGCCAGTGACATCTACAAGGAGCTCCGTCTCCGCGGTTACGACTATGGCAAGACCTTTCAGGGCATTCTGGAGTCCAACAACGCAGGTGGGTGGGTGTTCGGATGATGGGTGGGTGGGTGGGTGGATGGTGGGTTAGTGGGTAGGTGGGTGGTTGGTCGGATGATGGGTGGGTGGTTGGTCGGATG